>PVJS01007333.1:0-56518 GCA_004027185.1 Glis glis
GCCTCACTAGGTAGAGAGAGAGAGAGAGAGAGAGAGAGAGAGAGAGGGAGAGAGAGAGGTGGGGGAGAGAGAGAAAGAGAGAGAGAGAGAGAGAGAAAGAGAGAGAGAGATATGAGGCTGGCTGCGAACCCGGATCCTCCGGTCTCTGCCTCCCAAAGTACTGGGATTACAAACGTGTGCCACCACGCCCGGTCTTAGCTGCCCCTTTTCTAAGGAATTAAAAACCATCCTTTGAAATCCATCTTTAAAATGCCCAGAAACAACCCTGCAAAGAGGACGCCCAAATATAACTAAGGGTTGTCTTTTTTGGTACCTCACCAAACCTCATTGTACTTATTGAATATCCTATAGTATGACATGCCTTACTTTAAAAACAGATTAATTAAAATTAAATATATTACATAGCACAACAATATCCTTTTCAGTTTCTTGCAAACAAATGATATTCATCCTACATATTTAAAATGATAACAACACTTCCCAACTTCATTCATCAGAAGTTTTTTTTTTTCTCAATTGTTTACATATTCTTAGCACAGAGAGCTCATCCCTAAATTTTACCCAAATTCATGCAAGTCAGAAGTCAGGACAAGACACGTCCTGAGCATGCTGACAATCTCTTCATTGTCCTTCCTTTTCAGAGCAAGAGAAAGACCATTCATCTAGACAGGAAAGAAGCTCAAAAGGAAAACGCTTTACTTCCTTGAACACGACCGTCTGCATTGTCCCTCCAAATCAAGGGCCAGTTCCTTCCTTTTTTCCTTCCAAAGTAACTCAAGGATTTTAAATGTTTCTTCAGTTGGTTTGAGTATCAATCGCTTTAGCAATTACCTTATAGTATCAAACTATTATCACATATACCCTTAAAAACTCTATGTGTGTATGCATATGGGTATGCACATATAGGTATATATAGCATACATATATAATGATTTGCATGTACACAGAGTATGTGTACACATATGTTATACATATGGTATGTTTGTATTTTTACATATGTTATACATGCATTTATGTATACATATAAATGTACATGTTTATAAATGCATTTCTCGTTACGATGAGGTAAAGTGTAGCAGAAATCTTCAGCTGTGAATTCTTTTTTGTCTCTTACAAGCCATCACTTACACTCATTGAGTCACAAATTCTTCTGTAAAGTTAGACTGAAATTAACTCCTTTTAAACACTATTGTGTGTGTTGATGACAATACAAATCCAGCTGTAATTCCAGCATTCAACACCAACATACTGAGCATCGGCACGGTTCTTTGAGTCCCTTTCAAAGTCAGAGCAGCCCAGCGGCGCTCTCTGCAGCTGCATTGATTCCTCTCCTCACCTGCTCTTCATGTTCACAGCCCTACAAAGCTTGATCCTCTATGATATTTCCAAACTTCCTGAGCCAGGAGCCCTTACAATCTCAGAGTTGTGGTCATGGCTACATCTTCTCAGATGTTTTAGGAGCCTGGTCCCAGAGGTGATGGCATACAATCTCTCTACTCAGTCCTTCATCCAAGACTACACACAGGTTTTCTCTCCACCCTTCTATCACCTGTACCTCATCACCCAGTTGTTTGGTTAGCTAGGAGCAGGCTCAAAGGATGGCTCTGAATTTTCTTTGTCTGCTTCCTTTGATTTTTGTGAGAGGATGTTATTAAAAAGTTAAATCAAGATCTCTACAATATGCCTTTATCAGATTCTACCTGGAAGGAGGCAGCGCCACTTTGCTAATACCGTTTCCTGCCAATGGATGTTAGGAAATGTGTGTATGAGGGAGGGTCAATTGTCACAATGTCTGTGGGACACTACTGGGTCCTGTTGGGGGAGTCAAGTGTTAAATGCGCTGTATTCTGGCCCAATGAAGAATTGTCCTTTTCAAATGTCATAATGCTATGCACATATACAAAATTGTCACTATCAATCCCTAACATGTACAGGGAAGAGGAGGGAGGGGAGAAGACCCGGAGGGAAACGTACCAAGTGCTGTGCGCATGTGTGTTCCTATCACTCTGCACCTCATTATGAGGCATAATTACAATGTATCAATAAAAGCATATTGAAATAAAATATATGTCCACTGCAATAATTACCAATAGTTGAGAAACTGTAAGCTGGTGCCATTTCAGTGAAGGGCCGCCATTATCTCTCCCTCTCATACTCTACAAACCAAACCCCATTCCTACATCAGAAATGCATCCCCCTTTCCCTTCAACTCCCCAAACTGTCTGTGGCATATTTACTACTGGATTGTCACTCTCTTCCCAAATCCTCTTTTGGATGCTTTTACTTTTAGGTTCATGGATTTCTCATAAATATATTCTTAATTGACACATACTCCTAAATCAACTCTCCTGGGAAATTTATTTATCTTCAAACAATATTTTTCTCTAGGAATTTCTATAGAAAAAGTTACATAGGGAAAGGATTTGCTTTTGGAATAAAGAAAATTTAATGCAAATTTTGGCCCCGCCATTTAGAAATTGCATGCTTGTGAATAAATTATGTAAATGCTCTGCTATTTGTTTTTTGTGGCTTCAAAATGGGAATAAGAATAGTCTCTCAACATGAGTGTTTTAAGGACTATATGAGATAAATAATGAGAGAAACCCAACACAGTCCCATCCCTGAAATGAGAGTTTCTTAAAAAAAATTTATGGTTTCTATTCCTTTTTTCCTTCCTCTCCTATCTGAAGTTTCAGTTGAGCTGGACATGGTGGTGTGTGCCTATAATCCTAGTACTTGGGTTGCTGAAACAGGAGGATACCAGGTTAGAGGTCAGCCTCAGCAACTTAGTGAGAACCTTAGCAACTTAGCGAGACCCTGTTTCAAAATAAAAAAATAAAAAAGGCCTGGAGATGTAGATCGGAGGTAGCTGGATGAAGGAAACACTTCAATAGACATGATTTATCAATTTATCAATGCCAATCTCAATGTCATACATAGAGAGGGGGAGGGGGAGGCTCACTGAGTGCTGTGTGCATGTATGCCTCTATCACTCTGAACTTGATCGAGATGTATGCTTACAATGCACCAATTAAAAGAGCCAAGAAAGTTAAAAAAAAGTTCTGTTATTTTCTTCAAATTACTCAGCATCTTAAATAGGAACTGATGATGACCCAATTTCTCTAGGAGTTTCATGGGGCTGGCAGTGGATTAAAGAAGACCCACATCATAGATATACAAAAACAAGTCATTTTTGCACAGTACAGTTCATATCTACAGTCTTGGGATGTCCTGTTGGTCTCTTGTTCTGGTCAGATTGTGACATTTAGAATTAGGTTGACTCCTTGAAATGATAACTTTGGGTACTTTGCTAGTTCATAAACCACCTTCCCCAGCCCCTGCCACCTCTCTTTCTCTCACACAGGCGATGAGCCATGAGACACAGCAGTCAGTTGGAGGGACACAATGCACATAACAAAAGAGCATTGTGTGTTCATATTATAGTTTGCACTTTGTACTAATATGTCCTACAATTTGAACATATAGAACATTAAATGCTAAAGCAAAGATGTTATTTATAAAAGAAAGAAATTTCTAATACATTTGGCTTACTGTTCATAAAGGGGTATGTGTGTTACACAGACCATGTATACATACACATATATACACATAGGTAATTCAGAGAGAGAAAGAAAGAGAGAGAGAGAAAGAGAAAACCTTTGTGTGAGGGGGTGTGGTACTGGGGCCTGAACTCAAGGCACTCTATCACTGAGCTACATCTCCAGCTACTCCCCCCCTTTAATTTTGAGAAAGGGTATCGCCAAGTTGCCTAACCTGGTCTTGAACTTGTGATCCTCCTGCCTAAGCTTTCCAAATTTCTGGGATTATAGGTATGCACCACCACACTAGGTAAGACAGAGCATCTTCAAGTACATAGATTTTGTGAATTAATGAAAAATATAGATTGAGTATTTTCAAGTCCAAATCACAATAAAATCCAGGAGGCTTACTTCCTCTAAAAGCATTTTAGCCTAGTTTTTTTTTTCAGTTTGCTGACCCAGATGCACAGGCCCGTCAATATCTTGATTTATAACAACTAGACTGAGTTTTTCAAAACTTCATTTATTTTCAAATACAATGGATTCTTTATAAACTCTATCCGCTCTATTTTAGGAATCACTGTAATTGCAGAGGGTGGTGATAAACTGAATGGAGCCCTTAGCCCTTCTCTCCACATCTACACTTTGCATTTTTCTCCCTACTCTTTTGCCCTCTCTAAATGAAAAAAATATATAAATGAAATCAAGTTTATTCATTCATCTCTTCCTAGTGTTTACTTGAGGGAAGATTTAACGGAGTATACATTCTCCTATCATGGTAACTATATAGGAATATTTATATTCATTTGGAATAGGGTCATTGAAACTAAAAAGAACAGAATTTGGTTAGCATTAGCATTTATCTCACAAATTACATCCTATTTCAAATGTTAGACATCGTACTTCCTATATAATCTTATCATGGAAAAAATTCCCTGAATATAGTTATTTTGATCAAAATACTGATTAAGTATTTTCTTTGACTCCCAAAGTGTTTGACTTTGGGAGTGATTGCAAAGACTAGATTCTAAAATTCTTAAATACAAATTCATACATTTCAAAATACTTTGCGCTATTCAACCAATTTGATTGTTGATATATGTGGTCATGTGTACTCTAATAATTAAAATATTAAAAAGGTAAAGGTAAAGGCCATACCATGTCAAAGGATTTGTGTTTACACATTTATGACTAAGTAGGTAATGAAGATCTGTGTATTTTTATCTACCATCCAGATGAAAATATCTACATATATAATGAAGTATAATAACATGCCCTTTAAGTCATACTTAGTCCTACCCACTAAGACTAATCACTATCATGAATTTTTATCATTTAATTCCTTTTCTTTATAGTTTTGCAGCATATGCTTGCATCTCTAGAGAGAATTAGCTTTGCCTATGTTTAGACTGTAAAATAACTGACTCACACGATAAGCATTCTTCGGAAAGTTTTTATTTTTTATCAAATCCACATTCTTGAATCATCCCTGTTTTGCATGTAGCTGTGTTTCGTTCATCTTTACTGCTTTATCATATCCCATTATACATACGAACCACAATTCATTTATTCATTAAACTCTAGATGACATTTCTTTTGATTCAGGTTTGTCTGTATTTGTTTTGGTTTTGGTTTTCATTTGGCTACTATGAATGGCACCACCATGTTTGTTTGTTTGTTTCTTTCCTTCCTTCATTTTTTTTTTGCATACACCCTATTGCAGACTTTTCTAAAGCATAAACCTAGAAGGTATGTGTTTAGGTCTTAGGACGTACACATGTGCAACCTCATCAGACAATACTGAATTGTTTTCTTTAGTATAGTTACAGCAATTTATATGTCTACCATCATTAAGTACAGATTTCTATTGGTTCATATGCCCATCAAAATTTGACATTGGCAGATGTTTGATTGTTGCCAATCTGGTGGTTGAGAAATTATATCTCATATGGCATTTATTTATATTTCTCTGGGGTCACATAATAATAAAATTAATTTTTCCCAGAAACTCAATTGGCATTGAAGTTGCCATTCCTATGAAGTAACTAAAAATATATTTGCCTTTTTCTTATTGATTTGTAGGTCTTGCTTATCAGCTTAAAAAATGTTCTGGTAGTCCTTCCTTTGTCATTTATATGGTTTGTGTTTTTTGTGAATTTTCAAAATGACTCTGAAGTTATATTTTTCTCTACATTTTGTTACAAATATATTCTTCTAAATTGTCCTTTAAAAGGTTTATTCCATTGAAGTTTTTCTTCCACCTAAAATATTTTTGTCAAAAATAAATATCAAGTTGATACCTCTTTTCTATAGGGATAATTACTAGCACAGACACATTTTTTGGAAATTACATCCTATTCTCCCTAACCTACAATTATGCATATGTCTAATTATGGTAAATATATGAGATTCTCTCAGTAATCTCACTTCTAATCCATTGGGCAACTGGTTTATCTCTGTGTGGATGCCACAATGTATACTACTATTTCTTCATTCCTGGCAAATCAAGAATCCATCAACTACATGTTCTTTCTTTTAAGAATATATGGTAACTACCAGTCCTTTGCTTTTCCACATAAATTTTGGGATTAGTCTGTCAGGATACACACATGAACATGGGCACACATACATACAAAAATAAAATAATCATGTTAAGTTTTTACTGAAGTTGCATTGAAATTATGATAGTTTGGGAGAAATATGTTTTTTATTTTAAATTTAGCATTTACCTTTACTTATTTAGGTATTCATAGAAATATTTCAACAATATATGATGAATTTCCTCCAAAATTTCATTCATATCATTTGTCGATTTACTTTGACTTAGTCCTATTAAAAGCTACTGTCATTGAAAACATTAGATTCAATCACATTTTCTAATGATTTGTGGTGGTAATCAGAAACACAATTGACTTTATATATTGGTTTTTTATTCTGTAGTCTTGCTCAATTGTTGAGTTAATTCTAGTAATATGTCCATTTTCAAGGCCTTTAATATGTTGACATTTACATCATAAGAATAATCATGAAAATAAGAACGTAATTTTTTTCTTTTCAATTTTTATACCTTTTATTTATTTTTCATTGGCTAAATATTGTGTATTTTTAAATACAGAAGCAATAGTGTTCTTTTATAATAGATATCTGAAATGAAATTTATAGAATACAAGGGGAAATGCAACTGAGAGATCTAACTAAAATAACTATCACAAAAAATTTATAAGGCAAAAAACTGTATAAAAATTTGAAGGTCTATATTTATAAATAATAACTTCAATTACTTCTCTGTGATATTTCTTCTTCCTTCTGGCGAATCCATACAAACATAGATAGAAATAGACTAATTTATCTCAAATCACCAATCTTGCAGAACTGACAATACCTCACTTCTCTTAACTACTTCAGTAGAGATTTTTTTTCCATTTCCCTCTCAACTCTTCTACTTTAATTAAACCTTCACATCTGATTACCATACAGAAGTAAAGCCATAAGAAACGTTCTTCCCCAAAGTGGTTCGTTTACTTCTCTATTTACTGTGCCTAAGACTGGAATAACACTTACTGAGAATATGCAGAAACTGGGTATTACACAAATCCAGAGAGGCAATAGAACCACAACCCAAGAGAGTGGATGGATGCTAAAACTACAGCCCCTCTTGCATTAACTGGCACAAGCAGCAGAGCAACCTTCCAAGTACAGCTCTGACATTTTAGTGCCTCCAAGGGAAAAATGAAAGATCCTCAGACATGTATTTTTTTCAACATCTTTACATTCACATCTATCAAAAAGGCTCAGGGGGCAAAGCTATCATCTTCTTTGGTTGAAAGAAGACATTTCTCTAAAGGACCATGGGAAAGCATGGTCCTTTGTAATTGATAACCCAGTTTCCTAATATGTCTCTTTTCTAAAAAAGCAGCGTGAGCTTACATCCCAAACCCAGTTTTCTATAGCTGGTTCACACTAATCATAACTAAAGGGATGCTTTTTTTAAAAAAAATTTATTTTACTTTCAATCTGCTACAGCAAAGAATTAAAAGTTTCATCACACTGGGAGGAATTCTTTCCAGGGACATTCTTCTTTGGCTCCCACTGAATATGTGAATGGAGGAGTCGAGGTGGCAGCAGGTAGGATTCGGCCCAACTTGGCCTTGACAGTCCACCCTGAACGTGTGCCCAAAGCTGGAAAAAAGCAGGGCAGGCCTATATCTGATGGATCGCTTGGGATAAAATGATGTCCTTTTAAATTTTCTTTTACAACATTAGTGATATTTTAATGAACATTTTAAATATCCCTTTAAATTTTAAAATTTCTTTTAAAAATTAGTAATATTTTAAATGCCCCTTCAAATTGTGAATGCTCCTTTAATTTTTCTTTTAAAACTTTATAATATTTAACTAATATTTTACTCACAAGTTTGGGATATGGCAGATATGAGGGAGACATAGACAGAATGTATCATAGTTTGCTGTCCAGGTTCTAGCATACCATATTTCCTCTTTCTTATGTTGCCATTGTCAGTAACCCAAC
This sequence comes from Glis glis, assembly GCA_004027185.1. Lineage (NCBI taxonomy): Eukaryota > Metazoa > Chordata > Mammalia > Rodentia > Gliridae > Glis > Glis glis. Next base: position 8,068 of record PVJS01007333.1, read on the forward strand.
CTGTGACCATCAGTTTTCTCCTCCCCATTTAAAACTTTTCTAGGGAAAAATCTGATGGGATGTGTTGTGGTTAGATATAGAATGTCCCCTGAAGAGCTCATGTATTAATGTTCAGAGTTGATACAATTAGGTCACGAGGGCTGTAATCTCATCAGTAGATAAATACAATATAGTGGATTTACTGGGCGGTAATCTAGGCAGGTGGGGTGTGGCTGGAGAAGGTGGGTTCCTGGGGGTGTGGCCTTATGGACTGTGCTTTTGTCTTGAATGCCCTTGCTTGCTTTCTCCCTCTCTCTGTTTCCTGCCAACATGCCCTGAGTTTCACAGATGTTACCCGGCCTAACACAGACTGAAACTCTGAGATCTCAAAAAAAAAAAAAAACAACCCAAAAAACTAAAAGGCTGTAAGCAAATAAATCTTCCTTCATCTAAGTTGTGTGGTCAGTGTTTTGGATTAGAGCAGTGAAAATACTGACTGAGATAGTGTTATATTCTAAGGTATAAGTAGGACATGACATTTGCCATGCTGTTCACTCTCAAGGGTACTTATATATCGTTGAGAAAGATGGTACCCTTAAGCTAAAGAAATGGTTCTCTGCTGTTACCAACAGGAGCTGAAACAACTCTAGTGAATAGATGGTCAGGCTGGTCCTCCCTAAATCCATACCATCCTGCAAGAGACACAGTATGAAAGCAGCTGAGCCAGGATCACTCAGGTCTCTCAGGTTGGCCGTTAGCATCCTTTGTGAGCTCTGCCATCCTGGGGGTGTTTCAGGACTTGTCCCTAACACAGTCCCGTTACAAATGCAGGTAGCGGACATTAGAGCGGCATGCTGGTCTCTCTGGTTTATGGCCATATGACTCCTGCCTAGTGACTGTATTAAAACTACAAAACTCCAGCTTCATCAGAATTTAGCCATTCCAGAGACACCTACATTTGAAAAGAAAGTGATAAAAATATACTGGGTTTTGAGAATGTGAGTCATTGAATTTCCAAATGCCACATCTTGATGGACAGAGGCCTCCCTGGTCTGGTCACTGCTTAGCGCTTCACCCTTACCTTCTACCTCTTTTCCACATATTCCCTGTACCCCAACTACTCACAGTTCCCTGCAGGTGCATTTCTATTTTATTTTATGCATCTTTGCAGGCTTCTTTTGCTGCCTGATATGTACTTTCCTGGTCCTGTGCCTTGAAGAATCCTGTTCATCTTCCAAGCTTCAATGTAAACATCTCCTCTCCTGTGAAGCCTTCTTTTATCCCCCAGAACCCAGAAGATCTGATCACACCCTTGACTGCTCCAGCCCTCTGCCCATTCAGACTTCCATTATAGGTCTTAGCATACTGGGAACAGACTGTTTCTTCTTACATCCATCCCCTGGACTGTCCCCATTTCTTACCAATGCTTAAAAACCCTCGAGGGCAGGAACCATAAACATTTTTACACTTCTGTCTCCATAGAGTGTTTGCTCTTCAGTCATGTACTCATTGATTTGCAAGCATTATTGAGTACTTATTATGTTTGAGTTGGGTAGGAGACATTCTATGGGTTTCAGAGAATGGTGTATGATGAAGCCTGGCAGCCATAGCAGACGATGGGAGGCTATGCCATCCTATGCCAGCTATGGTGAAGGTTTGGTGATTTTTTTTCAAAAGCAATGGGAAAACACTAAGGGTTTCAGCAGAGATGCGACACTACGATATTTTCTTCATTAGAGGAAAATTCTGATAAATATCACATTAAAGAGAGTGTGTACTTCCAAAAAGGAGTAGAGAACAAACTGAGAAAGGTACATAGTGAGATTAAGCTATCTATATTTTTTATATTTTTCTTTTCAAGCCAGGTCATGGATACATGAAAGTTTTCTATATTATCTATAATTTTCATACTATTTACAATTTTTACATACTCTTTACAATTTTTATATACTATTTATAATTTTTAACTATTGCAATAGTTAAGTTGAAATAGTTAAAAATTGTAATAAAAATAATAAGTTCATTCAGGCAGTGTATAAACAAGGAGAAAGGAGCTATCACAGTCGAAATAGGGAGAAGAGTTCATCGTCTATCTCAGTGATTGCTGGACAGTGGAATAGGCTTAACAATGAGGAGTGGGGTCCTACTAGACATATCACAGGATATTTCAGAAGTAGAATCAATGTGCTCATGGCTTATTGGATATAGGGTGGGAGAGCTGAGGTAGGAGTCAAATGAAAGATGATGTTGCCATTTATCGAGAGGAAAGTGATGGAGAGAAAGTTAAACCTAGGCGTAAAGGCTAGTTTCAAAGTAAAAATACACCAGCAAGGCTGACTCAATGTCTGTAACTCATTTGACTTTAGGTATTGCAATAAAAAAAGGTCATATGCTGGTTTCCTATCATTGGAAGTCTGCCTGTGGAGTCAGTCATCTTTGTATTAAGCCCTGGCAAACTGAAGTGAGAACCTTGGGGATCTAGCATGGTCAGATTCCTCTGACAGACAATCACCATTTCAAGACTTGCAGATGAGGGATTACCAGCTAAATTAGCCATAGTACTGGATCTGCCTCTCTGCACCAGATCAAGTAAGGATGGGTGAACAGGCATTGGTAAACTACTCTTCAAGGAACTAAAAAATAAATAAAATGACTTCAAGGATCACTTACTTCCTTTCACCCTATTTTCTATAGTCTAAAGGAATCCTTAAGCAACAAGCCTAGTATATTTGATAAATGCATTTATTTTCCTACTGACAATGTATTCTATAATGTGAGTACTTCACAAGTACTATAGCAAGAGATACAGCAAATAAATTCCATAGTGAAGATTTTCTTTCCAACTTTCATAGAGTCCTCTCTTTGGAATAAACTGAGTATTGACATTAATGTTAACTATACACTGTTTTAGTCTGTTTTCCATCGCTGCAACCAAAATATCTGACATGAACAACACAGAGGAGGAAAAGTTTATTAGGCTCATAGTTTCGGAAGTACAGTCTATAGTCACCTGACTCCAAGGCAGACATCAGAGTGGCATGATGTGATAGAGGAAAGCTGAGCTCAACTTAATGGATGTAGAAAGCAGAGGAACAGATAAGTGTCCAGGGACAGATATGGTCCCCAACGTCACAGTCCCAGAGCCCTACCTCCTCCTGCCATGCCCCACCTGCCCAAGTTACCACCCAGTAAATCCATTCAAGTTACTAATCCTTCAGTGGACTTACCCACGGATGAGATCAGAGCCCTGACCCAGTTATTTCACCTGTGAACATTGCTGCATGAGGGACAGGCTTTCAACACATGAGCCTTGAGAGACAGTCCCAACCCAACCCAAAACAAATACAAAGTAAAACAAAATTATACTTAAAGTGCATAAAATAGAACTCTAGAAATATTATAAATACACTGTGACAGACGTCTTGTTCTGATGGTTCCAAACTAGTAGAGATGAACAAATGTGGGAGCTTAACAAAGTCAAAAGGTCACTATGGATCCCCCACAGTGTAATGTCACACAGAAGCAGGGGGCGGTGGGGAGGAGGACATAGAGTCAGAGCTCTGAATGTGATTTTCAGAACAAGAGTGATCAAGTCTATACAACGAGGAGAAGGTGCTTGAAATCCAAAGTGAGGCTGGGGGCTAAGGGAATACTAAGAGGAGAGTAGAATCGTTTATTTTCATAAGTGAACAATTTACGTTTCTACTTCCACATTCAGTATGCTTCCATATTGTTTCAGTAACTGACAGACATTGTGAGTGACTGTTGATTACAATTCCAGTGTTGTCTTAGTTGGTTTGGGTTGTTATAGCTAAATATCCTGAACTGGGTGATATCCTGATATTCCTATATATCAGGAATTTATTTTCTCTGTCCTGGAAGCTGGAAGTCTGAGACGGAAAGCCTCCCTTTCTGTCTTGTAGATGGTTATATCATTCTCAATGTATCATCACACGGCCTTTTTTTGTTGTTGTTGTTGTTTTTTGGTTGTAAGTGAAGAGTCAAGCTTGCTGGTACTTCTGCTTACTTATAGCCCCATCTAACCCTAATACACTCCCCCAAATCCCATCTTCAAATACTTTCACATTGAACGTTAGGACTTCAACGTATTAATCTCAGAAGAACACAAATATTCACTCCAAAACAAGTGTTGTAAAGGACTTATAAAACATTTGAAAGCATTTGTTAGTGAACTCTCTGGATCTTAAACACTTCTTGGAATACCTGCCCTCTGAGAGAATTTTAACTTTCTAATGAGAAAGGAAAACCATGAGATTGGTATGCTGGGATCACATGCACAGTTTACAAAAAAATATTTAGCCATTCTCAACTGGCTTTAAAATGAAGCAAACATGTTTTTCCAGCAAAGATTAGAGAGTGATTCTTTTATACTGTTTATTGACAAAACAAACATTTTACTTTGACATTTTTGTTCTAGCTTTTGAGCTAACGGAAACCAAATGTTAGTTTGTAAATGTGTATATTTTACTTAGAGAACACCTATGGTCCAAGGGAAATAGATTTTCTCTGAATTACAAAATAATTGTTTTAGTACTCTCAAACTGAATAAACAGGTATATTGTCTTTCACATTTTGAAATACCATAACATTAATTGCCAGTGTAGGTAAAAGAGATCGTTTATTTTTTTACATAAGTGAAGTCAGAAATTTATTTTAAAAATGGCATAAAGAATTTATCATCAAAGTTAAAATAAATAAATGTATGTGAAAGTACTAGAGTACGAAACAAAACATTTTAAGGCACATTAGAACTTACCCCTTTGAAACTTAGGTTTACAAGTCTGTCACCCACATTAAACTGAAAGTTTCTCTAGGGCTGGCGATGTATTAGAATCCCATCTGCCTGGTGTTCTGTGTCGCACATAAAGGTTCTCCATAAATGTTTGTGGACATCTATTGTGTAACTGAGCAAGGTAGGAAATAGAGACACTATTTTAGTTTAGTTTGGTAGGATTATCTAGGTTCCTGGAGGGAGGTAGTGACCATAGACAAGGGACCCCGCTGGGAGTCAGCGGTGATGGGAATGATCCAGGAAAGCTCACAGCTGCCGGGGAGAATGCAAAGGAAGGGATGATTCCCCAAGAAAACAAATCAAAAGGGTCAAAAACAAACAAAAAAATTTTGAATTGTGTGTCTAGCAAAACTGGGAGAAAAATGGAAAAATTCATGAAATAGGGAGCAAGGGTTAGGAGAGGAGATGATGAATCCTGATCCCGAACTCCTCCAGGCCAGCCACCCTGAGGAGCAGTGTGGAGGCTTAAACAGAGGCCCGTTGGCACAGTGGTCCATGTGCACGGCCAGCCAGGGCACAGGGATGCTGAGGCCAGTCTTGATGTCAGATGAGAGGAAGTGCAGGGACAGCCAAAGTCACAGAAAGAAAGAGTAATCCTGGAAAGATGACATCAAAGAAATCAGATAATTTTCTAAAAGAAAAAAAGGTCTACGGTATCAATGCTACCCCCGCAGTAAATGAGTAAAGATGAAACTTCTCACCAGGCCATTTCCTGTTACAGCTTGTGAGAAAGATCACAGGAGAGAAGCCATTGATGGCAAAAGTCTCTCTGTGGCACTGCCTGTCATTTACTGCCACCCTTGACCAGCACTAATTAATCTACGCCATCTGTCTCCAGGGTAGACAAGGTCAGGTCTTCCAGCCTTCGTGGTTTTCCAGTTCTTTCTGCAAGCTCTCAACTCTGCCTCCCCTTCCTGGAGAGCCCACGTCCTGCACTACTGCACCTGTCAAAAACTGCACCTGAGCTCCACTTCTTCCCGTGCAGTTCCTCTCCCTGCTAGGCAGATGTCTCGCTTCCTTTGAACTCGCACGTCAGTTTCCAACTTCCTCTGCCACTTAGGATATTATTGGATTGGAGGGAGGGCTAAATGTGCAATGTGTGCATGTATGATGTTCATACCCTGATATATATCAAAATATATAATTATAATGCACCAATAAATGAACATAAAAAGAAAAAAAAGAATATTATTGGTACTTATATAAATAAGAGTGTGTCTGTGTTTTCCTTTTACTTTTGCCGGCCATATTTCTTCCAAGAGAAAAGGAATCTGACTCAGCTTTTATTATATCTCTGTGCTCCTTGGAAAAGAACACTGGGCTTTGTGAATTTCATTTATCCTTCCACTTAGACCTGAGGGCTGATGCCAGATTTTGTTTTGGGAGCTGGATCCAGCTGTGAAAAGACAGAGAGGGTCCTGCCCTCTGGAAGCCTATTTTTCTGGCTTTGGAATTGCATTGACTAGTTAGGAGTCTTTCCAAGTCTAAAGAATATGTTAGTATAAGAAGCATTCTTAATTATAGTAGTTTTTTAAGAACACATTTAAGTATTCTCCATTGAAATGGTCTTATAATTATTTTCAGTCTGCAAGAAGAGATCAAAAAGCCAACTTTCAAAGAGAAAATTCCTTATTACAATCAAGATGAGAAACTATAGACAAGATGACATTTTCTCAGACAAAATAATCAAATCGATCTAATTCTTTGGAGCTAAGCTGGCAAAGATGAGGGCAGAAAGTCCTAGAAAAAGAAAGACCGTGGCATAATGAGTTTTTAATGTCTTCAGTGTATCAATGAAAATGTAATTTAACATATCAGCCTAAGAGAGAAGCTGTTTTTCATGCCAGGAGTAACAACAGTATCTAATATGCTGAACTTATCAATATGTATGTAAACATTTAAATCCTCTCTGTGACGGTGATTCTCATTAGAGGTAGCAATGTGATACCTTATAAGAATAATGCATTACAAAAAATATGGATGGCACATTATGGTATTGAGACACGCGCACTGAGCCAACAGCTTTTGCTAAATGCATCTGGGGAGAGAAGGATGTAAACACACTCTTGAATAAAGATTAACTGGTGTCAGCAGACATTTGGGAGAATATGATATTTATTTTATAATGACAATGACATAAATATCACAACCTTCCTAAGTTGTAGGTTAGCATTTCAGGAAAAAAATGGATGGGATTCCCTTTCGCTTTTTTGTTTTCTTTACTAGGCGATTCTTTTTCCCAGTATTAGACAAAGCTCAGCTTTCTTTTCCTGCTTAGAGAAATGTGTGAGATACTTGTTGCTATGAAGTTCCGATCTAATCTTTTCAGCCTTTATTTTTTATATTTTATTTTTATTATACTTTTATCAGTGCACTGTAGTGTCACATCAGAATATAGTTCAGTGGTAGTGCCATACATGCACACAGCACTTCGTGAGCTTCCCCCAGGTCACTTCCCACACCCTTTCCTTCCCCAGACATGACACTGACATTAACATTGATAATTTCATGTATGTACCTAACATCCATCCTTGATCTACGCAACTTTCCTTTGATTGCATTACAGAATATTTAAAACACATCCTTTTTTATTCATTCATAATCAACTTTGTACCTATCACAAACTTGATATTAATTGAGTATTCTTAAAAAATTATCAGAGGAAGGCTGCTAATGGTTTGACTCTGGAATGTCCCGCAAAGGCTCATGTGTTGAGTGCTTAGTGTGATAAGAAGTGACAAGATGCAGAGGTGGGCTTTTAGGCAATGATTGAATCGTGAGGACTCCGCCCTCATCAGTGGACTCTTCCATCAAATGGATTAACCCATCAATAGCTGGAGTATTGGGAGGTGGGATCCAGTTAGAGGAAGCGAAGCGGGTCACTGGGGACATGCCTTGAAAGAATTATCTTCCCCCAGGCCCTTCCTCTTTCTCTCTCTTTGCCTCTGGATGCCATGAACTGGGCAGCTTTCCTCTCCAAGCCCTTCCACCATGATGCTTCAGCCATGAAGCCAGCAACCTAACCATGGACCAAAACCTCTGAAACCATGAACCAAAATAAATCTTTCCTCCTGTAAGCTGTTCTTGACAAGGATTTTGGTGACAGCAGTGGAAAGCTGACCAACACAAAGGCGTATACTTGGGAGGTTTTAAAAGCCTGAGACCAGAAGAGTGGATGAATGGTAATTTGGAAAGACATCAAATGACATATCTTTATTTAAAAAAAAAGGAAGATGATGAGATTTCTCCCAAGTTAAATATTGAAATGGTAACCCATCCCTTTTCCAATACTGATGAACTGATCTGTGTCCTTTTCTGCCATCATATGATTGTCACGAATTATGCACAAATTTCTTAACTGCCTCTAACATCTTTAGCCTGTTCCTCATATAACATGTACTCACTATCGACATGCACAGGGCATTAAGGAGAGAATGAAAAGAACCTAAAACTGCTATTATATCTTTTTCCAGGCCTTGGTTTTTTTTCCCCTTAGGCTTTGGTGTTAGTACATTTCCCAAAAATTATAGGATGCCTTAGAGCTCTTAATATAATGTAAATTTCTAAGAGGGAAATTTGGTATATGATAATCCCTAAACTTATTCAATCAGGGATCAGAGATATGTATACATATATATACACACACATATATATGATTATATCTATCTGTCTCTCTATATAAATATATATATTATTTGCTGACCATCTCTACCCTACAGAATGCAATTTGAGAAACACCACATTACAGAGAAAAGGGCAAACAGAAGGATCAAGTAACAATTATCAATAATATTGACCTGATGTGCTGACTCATTTTCTCATTCAATGGTTATCAGTAATGAGATATAATTTGTCTATTTCGAGCATGATTGGCCAGTTTCTTATCCGATAATCAGCTTTTGTACTACACAGATCTCTCTGTTCTCTGAGTTATACCCTTCCCTTGATTATGACACAAGACCTTGAACTAAATTCTTTGAGCAAATAAATGCAGCAAATAGAAGGTGAAATTTTTCTTCAGAGAATTTCTGAGGATTTATTGAAGATTTATTTCAAATATATTATTTCAAAGTCTGAAGATGATACATAGAAAGAGAATCAGAATCCAAGAAGTCAGATGAGGAGAACTGCAAAGCATTTGATTTGTATCTGAAACTATGAAACTTAGTACAAAGATGAATTGAAAATAATTATTAAAGATAATTTCTGTAAGCATAATTTTCTAGATTAATTTGAATTTTCCTTCTTCTGTGCATATTCCCTAGTAAAATTGTTTGACTTCAGATAAATATATACATCCTCATTCTTAAGAGGTAAATATCTTGAAATAGTTTTCACTTGAGGATATATATTCTGAATCAGCAAAAGTTAAAATACTCTAAACTGAGTAAACTGAAAATGTTCTAAACTGAATAAACCCTTTCCTACATTGGCATCTTTCCATTAGGAAGATTTTTGAAAGCTGCCTTTGGATTTTATTTATTTATTTATTTGGACTGGGGATTGAACCCAGGGGCATTGTACCTCTGAGCTATACCCCAGCCCTTTTTTTATTTTTTATTTTTATTTGTTTTGAAACAAGGTCTCACTAAGTTGCTGAGGAGCTTTGGGTCTTAAGTCTCCCAGAACAATTTCAGGACCTTGACTCTGGCAGTAAAGGAAGACCAATGGAAATCACTAATCTTAGGAAAACACATCATAAAAGTAGATTTAACCTTATAACTGGTTACAATTAAAAACAAAACAAGAGTTTAGATGTTGCCTGACAGGTGCCTACTTCTGCCTTTATGTTTTTATTCAGGCTTTCCTAATTCCCTGATTTCTCATCAATCCATGTACCTGCCCTTCAGAAATCTGAAAGTTAACCACTTCCAGAAGATATGTCATTTGCAGGAAAATGAATGGAACTACAGAATATTATGCTGAGTGAGATCAGCCAGTCACGTGTTTCCTTTTGCATGTGAAAGAGGAAGGGTGTGTTGGGGCGAGGCTGTGGTTCTGTCTTCATTCTTGATGGTCACATTCAAATGATCAGCAGGTGCACTTTCCCCTCCCACTCACCCCCCCATTGGCTCAAAAACACTTGAACTGAACTGCACAACACATTCTGAAGTTCAATAAGAACAAATGATTCTTAATGCACATTTACTACTTCCTGCCAATAATGTGGACAATCGTGTTTATCAACATAGACATTTGAGGCTGACTATTATTTGTAATTCATTTTACCTGATATTAGGAATTTATTTTTCATGAAAATGGCATTACCCATTATGGTTATGTCTGTAAGACCATCCAGAAAGAAAGTATTGATTTATGTGGCAAAATATTTATTGCATATATGAAATTTCTGGAACAGAATGAAGTAGCAGTAGTACTGAAATGAACATTGTCACACTGCAAACCAATGGAAAGGTGGTGGAGGGCCGCGCTGACACAGGGGGTCCCATCATTCCCCAAGGTCAGGCAGCTGGAACGCCGGGGTTGCCCAGAATCAAGAGGGTGTGGAAGTTCTCATGGTAGCGAGAAGGTTGGCAAGATTGCAGCAGAGGGAACTGCTGAAAGGTTTTTCTGTTCTCTGTCCTACTGAATTATGTTCCCTGTCTCCAACTTTTGTTGCTACTATGTGACCTGATTTATTTATCTTCCTAAGCCACCATTTCCTCCTGTGCTTGCTGGAGATAAAATGACTACCCTGTCAATTTATAGTGAGCATCAGAGATAGTACCTCTGAAGTCTCAAACAGAATGACTGCTGCCTAGGAGGCAGTCTGTGAATGGTGACAGCCACTGTTCACACTGGCTACTCCTGCAACTCTCAGATCATGACGCAGCCCCCTGTTACCTAGTTCAATGGATGGGCTGACCCCAGAGGGTCAGAGCCTTGTCTCCACATTCCGTCACCTTCTCAATTCTTTCTTGGGCCCATATCTCCCCAGCTTCTGTGCCCAGGATTCCTCCAAAGCCATTCTTACCCATGCCAACAGTGATGTCCCCAGTGCTATCTGATGGCTAGCAATGCCACTTAAGACTTTTGTGAGCTCTTTTTTCCATAAAAAAGTTTAAAATTATATCACTGCATTGTTATAAAATAAATATAATCCATGCTAGATTTGTTATTATACGTGCATTTTTATTATATTCATGATTTTATTTTATTTATTTATTTTTTTTTTGCGGTACCGGGGATTGAACGCAGGGGCGTTCTACCTCCGCGCTACGCCCCCGGCCTTATTTTTTATACTTTATTTTGAAACCGGGTCTCACCAAGTTGTGGAGGGCCTCACTAAGTAGAGAGAGAGAGAGAGAGAGAGAGAGAGAGCGAGCTGAGGCTGGCCGCGAACCCGGATCCTCCGGTCTCCGCCTCCCAAGTACTGGGATTACAAGCGTGCGCCACCACTCCCGGCTTTATATTCATGATTTTAAATAAATAAAAATTAAAATATATCCCGGACTCCAGAAAGTACCATGAGTCCCAGGCACTGAACCCCATGACCCCAGTGGATGAGTTGCCCCAGTAGGGGATTCTCAGTCCTCCCTTCCTCTGACTCTCAGCAGCACTGCACAGAGCTGACTAGCCCCTTGTGGAAATCAGTCACAGAATCTCTTGAAGGGCATTATACTCTGTTTTCTGCCGCCCTCCCTGGTTGCTGTTCCTCAATCTTCTGGAACCATGGGGACTCTCTACTTGCCCTGTAAACACTGCTGTGCTCCAAGAACAAGTCACAACCTCTCCTCCCCTGACCTGTACTCAACCATGGGTGCTCTTACTCTCTTCCCTCGCTTTAACAACTGAGCTCTCCTAAATTTACATGTCTGGTCCTCACATTTCCTCTGAACTGTAGACACATAAATCTAAACTGCCCATTGGACATTGCCATTTGAATGTTTTATAGAAATCGCAAACTTAATGTGCCTAAAGCCGAGTCCCCTTATTCTGCTCTTCCCAGAGTTCAGCACAAAATAAATGCTACTGCCGTTCACTCAGTTGACTGAGTCCAGATCCTTAAAATCACTCTGGAGTTTTCTCAGCAATTCCTTCAAAGGGTTCTGAAGGATTTCTACTGATGCAAATGGATCAGAATGGATGTATTATATTTCATTTGATAAAAATGAAAAGTGATTATATTTATGGGTTGAATGACAATAGAATTAAAAAGTTACTATATTGCGGAAGAGTCTTCATTCACTCTCAGACAGATGGTGATAACTGTCCAAATGTCCTGCATTTTAGGAAATATTGAGTTATTCAAATCAAAATAATTTAACAAATAGCTGTAAGATGATGTTTAGGTATTATTACAATATGGAATACACAGTGCAGAATTTGGAACACGGCAGACAGAAATCTTCCAAGATATAAAAGTAAAAGGTGAGAGTCAGGCATAGTGGTTCATGCCTATAATCCCAGTACTTATGAGGCTGAGACAGGATGATCTCAGGTTAAAAGATAGCCTCAGCAACCAGTAAGACTCTTAGCAACCTAGCAAGACTCTTTCAAACAACAACAATAAAAATTAAATAAAAAAAAAAGGCTGGGGTTGTAGCTCGGAGGTAGAATGCCCTGGGTTCAATCTTCAGAACTCCAAAAAATGAAGAAATAATGAAAAAAAAGATGAGAAGATCAGAGTCACATTTTAGATATCCTTATATACACAGAATGATGGAAGGAAAATCGCTAAAAAGAGATAGAGGCTGGAAGAAAACCGGCAAGATACTGTCACTTAATAGACTCGAAGGGAAGAGAATATCTCACAAGTGGATAGCAGCAGAGACTTGTGTCTCAAAGAGGTCAAGGAGGATGAAGGTTGGTCAGTGCTGTTATATTTGTTAACATGTTGGGCATCTTTGGCAGTTCTATTTTAGGAGTGATAGGCCTAGGAAGTAGAGAATAACTGGGAACTTTTCAATGTGGGGCATCAATCAAAGACATGTATAAGCCAGGCGAGGTGGTGCATGCCTGTAATCGCAGTGGTTGGTAAGTTGGGACAGGAGGGTCACAGGTTCCAGGACACCCTCAGCAACTTAGTGAAACCCTCAGCAACCTAGGGAGACTCTATTTCAAAACAAAAAATAAAAGGGTTGGGGCGTATCTTGCAGGTAGAATCCCTCTGTGTTCAATTCCCAGTACCACAAAAAGAAAGAAAAAGACATTTATAGTAGAAGGAAAGAAGATGTAGCATAGTAACTAAAGAAGGAAATTGAGTGAAATAAGTATTGGAGAATTATGAGGTATAAAGGGTAAGAAGGCTGAAGAGAAAGAAGCAGGAAACACCCAGATGCAGAAAGAAGGGATGGATATGAAGAGTAATCTTTTAGGAGTCTCCAGTTAAAGAATAAAATGATGGATGATGGTTGGCAGATGTTTATTTTATTGGGGCTTCTAATTCAATTTTTCTTTTCCTGAATGGGAATTAACATCAATATTCTGATATGCTTTTAGTGAATTCAAATGAGAACCATCCACATGCTTTGAAAGAGTGGGAAGACTAGATCAACATCACCCTATCCTCTCAAATCTTCAGACATGTCATATGACACCTTCACACCAGTTTTATAAGTCGCTGGACCCCCAAACCAGATGTCATTAAGACTTTGTATCACAATTTTCCTTATGACTTATTGTTATCACTCTGCAGGGATTTTTTGTGTGTGTGTGTGGTGCTGGGGGTTGAACCCAGGGGCGTTCTACCTTCAAGTTACACCCCCATACCAATTTTATTTTTAATTTAGAAGCAGGATCTCACTAAATTGCTGAGGCTGGCCTCAAACTTGCGATTCTCCTGTGTCAGCTTCCCAAGTACTGGAATTATAGGCATGTGCCACTACACTCGGCATGAGAAAATAAAAAAAAATGAATAAAAGCTGTTGGCCAATGACTGAGTTGAAATCCTAATGGTAACAACTTCAAGTTGAATTATTAAATCAGCTAATGAGGACAACATACAAACTAATATGAAGATTGTCATTTAATCACCAACACAAGTCACAACTTCTTGTTTATTTTTTTTCCTCTTAGCTTGGGTGGATACAGTTAGGACTGTGAAAGACTGCCTCCAATTTTTATTTCAATTTAGTTGAGTGCCCGGCAAAAACTGTGTTCCGGTGATGAATATGTTTGGGCTCACCAGACTGCACAGAGACGGAGAATGTAAAATGTACCAAATTGTGGGTGAAATTATTTAATTAACTAAAAGACTCTCCTCCCTTTCTTTCTGTCACCTGTGTTGCCAGGCTATTATCAACTACTCTGCCGGCCAAAGCAATCCCACCCTAAATTAAATATTGGGGGGAAACTGAAGAGCAATAGGAACGGCATGTCCTTTGCATCCGAGTTGCAGTCAACTATGAATTAAATCAAGTGTCTGCTGAATTACACGGGACACCTGCACTTGGCTGATAACCACACAGTGTTTATTGTGCTTCCAGCCCATACCTTGCAGAAAACACCACTTCCGTGTTGTGGATTTTCTGCTATGTTGCTATGGAAACCCACCATTTCCTTTCACTACCATACACACACACACATATCAAACAAAAATGCAATTACAAATTTATAAAAACTTCGTTTCAAACTCCTGCATGCTAAATAAGCACTGGTAGCTTGGGCCAACTAGAAAGAACAGTATTAGATTCTCTGTGAATCATGGATTTAAACAGAAGCCATCCTGCACTTTCTTCCCACTGCTACGCATGGTTTTCCATGGTGGGGAATATTTCCACGGATGGTCTGCATTTGTTAGAATCCCTTTGACAGGCAATGTGGCTCATGCCTGTAATTCCAGTATTGGAGACAGGAGGATCGGAGGTTCAAGGACATCCTCAGCAAGTATCAAGACCCTCAGCAACCTGGCAAGACACTGTTTCAAAACAAAAATAATAACAAAAGGGTTGGGGGTATAACTTGGAGGTAGAATACCCCTTGGTTCAATACACAGTACCAAAAAAAAAAATAGAAGAAGAATGAAATTCTCTTGCTCATGTCCTTACTGTGGACTTTTTTCAGTGATAAGAAAGAGACACTTTTTGTTTGTTTTCTTGAACTACTGGCCCAGATCCCTCCTACAAATTTTGTGACAGGGAATTAATTGTTAGACTCTTGTTTTCAATTAATTCATTTTCGGAATAGGTGACATGTGAAATGTTGTATTTTTCTCTCGCATCAATAAAAAAATTACATATTGGGATGTGTTTGATGGCTCATTTTATCAAAACTATATAGTGTTACCTTTTGCATAAAAAACTATTTGGATTAAAAGAAATACATGACTTTAGAATGAATTACTAAGAAAAAACAAAAAAATGAATTAGAAGATACTAGTCAAACATATTTTTTGTGTATGTGCTATTGGGGATTGAACCCAGAGGTGTTGTACCTCTGAGCTACATCCCCAGCCCTTTTTACTTTTTATTTTTGAAACGGGGTCTTGCTAGCTGAGAGTCTCACTTTGTTGCTGAGGCTATTCTCAAACCTGCAATCCTCCTGTCTCAGCCTCCTAAGTACTGGGATTACACCATGATGGGCTTCAAACATACTTAAGAGAATCTCCTTACTAGATATTCACTCCCTCAGACAGCCCTAACTAGATTTTATACTCTAGAACATTCCTTATAGTTTCTTCAAAAGACAGATGGACATATTATTATGAAAATAGCAAAATTTTCTTATGGATCAGAAATCCTCACTCTGCTGCACTTTTTTTTCTTTTCATCACCTTTATGTTTTATTTGCATATAAAGAAACACTAAACAATGACAAAAATGATAAACAAAACTTGAATCACTCTTTTGAAGGTTGGAGGGAGGGAAAATCAAAGCACTTAAAAGATTTCATTTTAAAATAAATTTTCAGTGGAAGTTTGTTGAATCATGATTTATCAGAATGATGGACTACTCTGTAGATATTAGTTTTGCAAATTAACATTTAAAACACGAAAAGGTGGTCATAATGTAATTAGACCCAAAGAGCAATTTCTAAAGTAGTCTCAACTCTCAGATCCCTTCTGTATGTGTAGAAGAACATAAAGTGCAATGTTAACAGTGATCATTTCTGTGTACTCATATTAATAGTGTTTTTTTCCCTTCTTTATGCTCTTAGGTATTTCCTAAATATTTTAGAACACACAAGTTAGGGATGCTTTTGGCTGTTGTAACAAAAAAAACTGACTACAAAACAAATATGGGTTTATTTTATTATCTTTATTATTATGGTTATTATTATATTTGAATATATTAAGAAGCCCCTGGAATGATCAGGTCTTGAAATTATTTCAGTGGCTTAATGCTGCTATCTTTCTTTATATTTTCCCATTCTTAGCTTTACTACTTTTTTCTCTTTTTGGGTTTTTTTGGCCTCATGGTGACAAAAGTCCTTGCTTTGGCAACGAGGACCATGTCTAATTTCAAGGTGGTAAGTGAAGGTAGAGGTGGTGTTAGCCAAGCTGATTCTATTGTATCTTTTTCCTTTTGTGGTGCTAGGGGCAGATCCCAGGCAAGTGGGATCCCTTGCAAGTGCTGGACAAGTACGCTACCACTGAGCTACATCCCAGCCCCATTCACTGTTCTTACCCACGCCCCTTTCTGAGACCCAAGTCCCAAACTAAATTTTTCTTACACCTCATTTTCCAGAACTGGATTTCAGGGTCAACTGTAGCTACGCAGAATGTAGATAGACTGCCACGATCAGCCTTGACTCATCATAAGCCATTACCTGCATGGTATAGGAACAATGCTGTCCTGAACAAGATCAGGATTTTATTAGCAAGAACAAAATATCAATGTGTATTGAATAGTGTGCTTAGCCGAAAAATGGCTGGACTCCCTCTCATACCCTCCACCATAGACACCTACCTCTTAATCTCTGGGACCTATAAATGTTACTTTACTTGGCAAAAGGGGTCTTTGGAGATGCCACTCAGTTATGGATTTAGAGATAAAGAGATGATCTTGGATTATCTAAGTGAGCCCTAAATGCAATCACACTCTTATCAGAAGAGAGAGGGGGATCACACACACACACACACACACGCGCGCGCACACACACCAGAAAGATATAAACACAAGGCAGAGTTAGAAGCTAATGGCTGTCTCAGTCAGAATTCTCACAGCTGCAACCCAATACAATGACCACACAACTTAGACAAAGGGAGATTTATTTGCTTATAGTTCTTGGAGATTTCAGGGTTCAGTCTATGCCAGGCCCGGTCTGCAGAGCTCAGAGCATGGCGGTGGGAAGCACAGGCCTCTGCTCTCACATCACGGAGGCCAGAAGCCAGAGAGAGCAGGCAAGGGGATTCAAAGACCCGAGCACAGTCCCTAAGGCCATACCCTCAGGGACCCACCTCCTCCAGCCACACCTAGGTTACCACCTAGTAAATCCATTAAAATGGATTTATCTACTGAAAAGATTATAATTCTCATGACTTAATTATATTAACTCTGTACATTATCTTCAGGGGATATTCTATATTGAAACATAACACTGGACTTGAAGACTGAAGTGATGTGGCCACAAGCCTCAGTTTCCAACTAGAGGAGACTGCGAAACACATTTTCCTCCTCATTTTACCTGGGGACTGCGGACCCGCCAACAATCATTTTGGCCCGGTGATGCTTATATTGGACTCTGACTTCTAGAACTATGTGAAAATTATTATCTGTTGTTTTAAGCCACCTAAGCTTATCAGTTGGAGGTAATTTTTTTTTTATAGCAGCCAAAGGAAACTTACATTGTTAGGAAACTATCATTTTATGTCAGGCACATAATCAGTCTCTCTCTCTCTCTCAACATATATATATATGTATATATACATATACAACATATATACATATATATACACAACATATATACATATATATACACACATATATATACATATATATACATATATATACACATATATACATATATATACAACATATATACATATATATCTTATATATATGTGTATATATATATAACTTTTTTTTTTTTTTTTTTGCGGTACTGGGGATTGAACGCAGGGGCGTTCTACCTCCACGCTACGCCCCCAGCCCCATTTTTTATACTTTATTTTGAAACCGGGTCTCACGAAGTTGCGGAGGGCCTCACTAGGGAAAGAGAGAGATAGAGACAGGGAGAGAGAGAGCGAGAGAGCTGAGGCTGGCCGCGAACCCGGATCCTCCGGTCTCCGCCTCCCAAAGTACTGGGATTACAAGCATGCGCCACCACACCCGGCTATATATAACTTTTAAAGTAATATACCTCTATATAAATATTAAAGTATATGTAGTATATAACATATTAATTTTAAGTAACATTATATTACTTTCAGAATATTATTTTACAAATTAAATGATTTGTCAAACAGGGCACTACCTCCTGCCACATTCCCATTTCAAGAGAATAATATATTTTCAGAAAGGTGATTCCTCAAATCTAAACAGATCTTTATATAATCCACAGGTATAAATAACCAATTTCCACTGACTTCTGTAGAAATTATCCAAGTGTTTACAAAGGTAGATAATTAAAAACAAAATAGATTTATGCTAAGTCCAGAACTTGTATTTGGGGCAAATGTTTAAAGAATAAATTAAAGAAGTGGATAAAGGATCCTGCTCTCAATTTTCTTGCAGAAACAAGGTTAAAATAGTAAGAGTATCTCTAATCTTCCATGGAAAATAAGTGAGGATGCCAGAATATTGGTTTTTAGTTCAAAGTAGGAGACTAAAGCAGACCTCGGCATGACACGGGCTATTTTCAGACTCTGATCACTCTTTTCTCTAAGTCGGCGCTGGCTGAGGCCACCACCTGCTCCATGTAATTACCTTAAGAACCCTCAGTGTCTCCTGATTCAAATGACCTATATCTTGGTGAAACGAGACATCTCTTAACTTTGGTTGTGGGAAATACGCTCTCAACTCTAAATTACATATTCACAGGAGACAAATGCTCCTAGATGAATTCAAATCGCTCATCTCCCTCGGTGGGCCCCATCAGAACTCTAGTCTCAAGGCGCAACAAGAAAACAATCTGTAGATACCAAATAGAAATGACGAGATACATCTGAAAACCGGCCAAATGGAAAACCACAAGATTGTTCCTCTGAAATTCTCATTCAGATAAATCTACGAAAGTAATTAATTCAGCTTTTTAAAATGGTTGAAACAAATATTCAGATCCAGCCTTTAGGAGAATATGCTCTATGCCCAAATATTGTAATGTTTTTATATTTACCAATTAACACTTTTTCTCCTGACTTTCCTGCCCAACACACGCCCCTAGAAATTTACTTGGATTTTCAAATTTCAGTTTTTTTTAAAAAAAGGATCTTAGTAATCAGATAAATACTTAGCTTTAAAGATTAATAAATCTTACACTGTTTTTTTTTTTCTTTTTTGGTAGTAGGGGTTGAACCCAGGGACATTCTACCTCTGAGATTCTCTGCCAGCCCTATTTTATTTTTAATTTTGAAACAGGCTCTCACTAAATTGATGAAGGTCTCGCTAAGTTGCTGTGGCTGTCCTTGAACTTGCAATCCTGTTTACAATGTAATCTTGGAGTCCTCATGGTATGAATATTTTCCTACTTCATTCTATTCTGCATCTGGCACTGTTGGTCAACCCCATTGTCTTGAAACTACAGCCTCCTTTAAAATTCGGGTGCTGCTCCTCTTTCTCCTCCTTCCTTGACTCCTTGCTTTGTAGTTTTTTCATTCGCCCTTCTTCTGCCTGCTTTTTCTTTGTGGGGGGAGGTTACTGGGGATTGAATCCAGGGGTACTCTACCTCCCAGCTACTCCCTCAGCCCTTTTTACTTTTTATTTGGAAACAGGGTCTCTGTAAGTTGCTGAGGGTATCACTAATCTGCAAAGGTTGGCGTTGAACCCACAATCCTCCTGTCTAAGCCTCCCAAGTACTGGGGTTACAGGCACGCACCAGCATGCCTGGCTTTTGCCTGCTATTTAAGTACTCTTGAATCTCTATCCTTTCCTTTATATCTCCTCTCTCCCTCTTCTACATCCCTTCCTTCTTTATCCTGACTTCTCTTCATCTTACCTTCCCTTTTCTTCCCTGTTCCTTTTTTTGGTGCTAGAGATTGAACCTGAGGCCTTGAGCATACTAGGGGAGCGCTCTAACTGAGCATACTAGGGGAGCGCTCTAACTGAGCTACATCCCCAGCTCTTTTTCTTTCCTTTTTATCACATTTTTCACTGTCATTTTATTTCCTTTCATGGTGATGTTGTTATATGTTAGGTGAGAATTCCACAATTGTTTTTCTAGCTCTGATTTAAAAAGAAAAGATGAAGGATGTTTGCCCAAATCATTTAATCAAAACTGACTTGTGCACAGAGGCCCCGCCTTTTAAAGGATCTACTACCTCCCAATAGTGCCATAAGTTAGGGACCAGGTCTTTAACATATGGACCTTTGGGGGACATTCAACATCTAAACTATAGTGTCTATTTATGTCTCTTTCTTTCTCTCTCTCTCTCTCTCTCTCTCTCTCACTTTCTTTCATTCTCTCATTCTCTCGTTCTCTCGTTCTTTCTTTCTTTCTTTCTTTCTTTCTTTCTTTCTTTCTTCACTGAGCATTGAATCCAGGGACATTCCACCTCTGAGCTACACTCCCAGCACTTTTTTGTATGATGTATTTATGTATGTACATATGTATGTAGTTATACTGGGGGTTGAACCCAGAGGAGTTCTACCTCTGAGCTACACCCCATCATCATTTTGTTTATATTTTTAAATCAGGTCTCACTGAGTTGGTGAGGGCCTTGCTAAGTTGCTGAGGCTGGCCTTAAACCTAAAATCCTCCTGTCTCAGCATGTACTGGGATTACAGCCATATACATCACACCCAGCTTCATCTTTTCTCTTCTTATACCTGATATGTTCTTGTATCTTTTCTTCTGACAGTTCACATACACACTCTTTTGCAAACTTTTGATCTCTTTTCCTTTCATCCAGGGGAGTTAGTGGTTCCCTACATTATGTTGCTATAGCACTTTGTAAATACCTCCATGAACATGAATTCCACTGGATCTGTTGGGCCTAGTAAAGTATGAGCCTCTAGACCTAGGCTAGCACTGAGACTAACTACAAGGAGACCTTGGGGCACATGGAATGTGAATGTGGCTACTTCAAATTAAGATATTCTTTCAGCATAAAATATACACCGATTTTAAAGACTGAGGGAAACAAAAGAATGAAACATATCATTAATACTTTTAAATATTGATCATATGATTAAATGGTAATATTTGGATATATCTGGTTAATTAAAATATATTATTAAATTAATTTTTTTGCCTAATTATTTTTACTTTTTTATGAAACCATTAGAAAAATTTTTAATGGCACCTGAACTCACTTCTGTGGACAACATTTTGTCTTATTGTGCAATGCTGTCCTAGAGAGCTGGCACTTTCTCTTATAATCACAGGACCTACTTGTCACTTAGAAATGTCCTTAGCAAAGGAGTGCCATTTGCTGTCACTCATGAAATGTTTCTTATATAAATAAATGAATATAAATAAATAAATGTTTTTATATGGTTGAATAATATAAAAACTCTTGTAATCCATTAGCATGATATACTTCTCAGAGGAAAAAAAAAAACTCTTCCAAATGAACAATCTCAATATTTGGTGGCTCTGACATTGAACATCAAACAGTAACAACACTTCTTTCTTTGATAGGAAAGAAAAGTTCCAAGATCATATTGACCTTCTCAACAATACCTGTACCATGAACTATTCAGAGTTAGGATGCACATAAAACCACCCTACAGCGTCCATAACTCCTTATGAAATGGATGCCTCTGGACTTTGATGAGGGCAAAAGAAAAATCCCAGTTTTATGGCCGCTCAAGCTTTCTATCCCTTCCAGCCATAGAACATCTTACACACATCACTTTGAGAGCACAGTCCTTGACAGAAATGCAGCAGAGACTCTGACCTGAGTCTGGACAGAAAGTCCAGCCCACAGGAAATACTGTCTTAGCTGAAACTCTCTGTGTGACTTTGGATGAGTGAGTAGCTTACTGTCTGTATCTTAGGATATGCCAGCATGAAAGAAAAAAATTCAGAAAACTTTTACTTACAGTCATGGAAACAACCTGCTGCTGCTGATTTTTGCCAATATTTGAAACCATATCCATACTGTTTTTATGAATGTACATGTTATGTAAACATTAATACGTAGATATCTATCCAGCCTAGAGCTCTCTGGGGATTCCGATGGACATGTTCACCAGCATTTTTGGAGCGTCTTTGCATTGAGACACCATAGCAACTTCAAAGTCTCCCCCGAGTCTAACGCAACGCTTCACTTCTCGCTACCACCGCGTCCACACTCTGTGTTCCCAGCCTCAGTGAACACGACTACACGCCACTTGTCCAAACCTGAAGTCTTACTGTCATGCGTTTCAAATCATGGAGGAGCCAGCGATGGTAAGGTTCACAAAGCTACATTCATCCAGTGTGCAATACAGATAGCAAAATGATTCGCTACCTGTTACTCAGGACACTGTATCTGAAGTTTTATTCATTCAGCATGTGGCTTGATATTCTCTGGAAAATACCTTAATATTTAGAATTGGGAAAATGGGTTCCTATGTTAATGAGACCACTAATGTTGTTTGTTTGCTTGCTTATTTATTTATTTTGTGATACTGGGAATTTTTTTGTGGTACTGGGGTTTGAGCCCAGCGGCATTCTACCTCCTGGCCATACCTCTAGCCCTTTATATTTTCTGTTTTGAAACAGGGTCTCTGGGTTACTGAGAGTCTCACTCCTTTGCTGAGTTGTCCTCCAACCTGAGATCTTCCTGTTTCAGCTTCCCAAGTTCTGGGATTGCAGGTGTGCATCACTGCCCCCAGCTTAATGTTGTTTAAAAGTATGTTTTTTAACTGGGCGTGATGGCGCATGCTTGTAATCCCAGTACTTGGGAGGCTGAGTCTGGAGGATCTGGGCTCGTTGACAGCCTCAGTTACTTAGTGAGGCCCCCCGCAACTTAGTGAGACCCTGTTTCAAAGTAAAGAATAAAAAATAGGGCTGAGGGTGTAGTTCAGAAGTAGAATGCCCCTGGGTTCAATCCCCTGTACCGCAAAAAAAGTATGTTTTTTAATCAATATTAACTGATGGGAAGCATTTATCTTTTAGGATACATTTTTTGAAGGAATTATTTTCTGTGGCTATTAATAGTATAGCTAAGTAATTCCAGTCCGCATCAGAGCCATAGTTTTTAATGTGAAATGTGTGTACAATGTTTATGGAATATTCTCATGTATTATGCACAAAAAATCTATGCATTCAAAACTTCAGGACTTTTATCTGATTTTGTTTCTACCTTGCTAATGAATCATTCTACTGAAGGCATTAATTGTACTGCAAATATGTGTTACGTGGCTCAAATAAGGGAAGGTGCACCAGCAAGGAGGAGGCATTTAGATGGCAAAGCAAGGTTAAATACACCCGTACTACTGTCTCCAGGGCAGGCAAGAGGAAGAACTACACACTCCCTCCCTCATCTTTCCCCTTCCTTCTAGTGCATTCCTTGCTCTCAGCATCGCAGGCACCTCTTGCTTGAATTGTTACGGCTTCATAACCCTCTGTTGTCATTTCACACTTTGGTAGTGAACTTGAGAGTGATGTCAGTTTTGCATTTTGGTTCATTTTCTATGAGAAATAGTTGCTATGACTTGATTTTGTTGGGAATTATTTGAAAAAAAACCAGAATAACAATGAATTAGTTATACATATTTTTTAAAAAACAGCCTGACATTCTAGAATATATGTGTACGTTTTTCTGTTTACTATTTAATTCTACTGCTATCTTTAAAACCTGGCACAGGATTGGAATATGAAGCATCGCTGAACCACCGTGAACGTGTGTGGGCATTGTGCACCCAGCACTTAGCGCATTTGGTTGACCGAGTTGTGAAGGTTCAGTTTCATTTGTGGTGAGCCAACTTCCCTGACACTCCCTGTGCCCTGGGCAACCCTACTAAACAAGCCCCGTGGCTTACCAGGCTGACCAAGTCAGGACAACTCTAAGTTTCCCCTCTTCTTTACCTAAGCTGCAAAACGATCTAGGGAAACAAAACAAAACAACAACAGCCAATAGATATGGAACCCGATGCCCATTTTCATCTGTACCAAGTCAAGATGGATCCATGTTAAAGTAAAGGTGGGACTAGTGCTAACTGTATGAGAGTCTTATTTATCTTGTGTTTCTTATATCAGCTAATTATCAGTCTCTCTTGGACTCTGTTTTATCCTTAATTAATTACCATATAGTAAAAGCCCTCTCTCAATCCCCTCCTTCCTAGTTCTTTGGTCTTGACCCAATTTAGATGCCATTGTTTTTAGTCAAACTTAGAAAATGAGGATGGGACCTTGTTTCTCTCCCATCTTTCAGAGTAAAGATGAAGAAATGATTATAATAGTATTTTATACAACACCTTCAATGACCCAGCTCTCTGGTTTATGCATAAAGTTCAGTTTTCCCCTACTGGGGCCTAACCCTAATCTCCCTGTGAATCTAATGGAAAAGCCACTGGACATCTCACCATTCTCCAAATGCACGTAATCAGTTTACCTGTACTTCTGCCTTCTGTGCCTGAAATTTCCTTTGCCTGCTTCTCAGCCTAGCAAAATCCTACTCTTGCTTCAAGATGTAAGTTAAATGATACTTCTCCATAAACTCATTTATGGCTCATATAATGGAAATTCATATTTTTATTTGGGTTTCCAAAGTCTTTGCTAATATCTGTGTGTGTGTGTGTGTGTGTGTGTGTGTGTGTTTTACTGAGAATTGAACCCAGGGGAATTCTCCCTCTGAGCTACACCCCCAGCCCTATTTTATTCTTTATTTTGAAACAGGATCTCTTTAAGTTGCTGAGGCTGTTCTCAAATCTGTCTCAGCCTCCCAAATACTGGGATTGATTACAGGCCTCTGCCATCACGCCTGGCTCTGCTAATATATCTTTGTAATCTCTCCCTCTCTCTCTGTCTCTCTCTCACACACACACACACAAACAACACAACACAATACACACACTTTTTTTAATTTAACAGCAGATTCTGGAATTATACTAATCTAACATTTCCTCTTTTAACTCTCTAAGTGGTTTTGAAGTCTGCGACATGTATTATTTGTGGTTCTACCAAAGCACAGGTCACATCACCCACTAAGGTGAGAACACACTTGGATGAGTTTCATAACTCATTGTGAGCCCAGTTTGTACCCAGCATCCCCAAAGCTATGACCTACATGCAGAAGGAAATGAACCTGAGGGGAGATTATATGCTCTAGTAATATTCCTAAATTATGGGGTAGATCCCTTCTTCAGCAAATATTAAAAAAAAGCTAAAGTAGCTATTTTTTACTGAGATTTTAGCATTTGCTAAGGAATGCTCTATGAGCTCCATGTATGTTATACTATTTAATCTTTACAACACTTTTTAAAATAGGTACTTTTAGAGAGACCAGGACGGTGGTGGTGGCAGCAGTGGCAGCACCATCTGGGCCAGGCTGCGCCAGTGGCTACTGGCATTGCGGCTTCCATGGACCACCAACAAGGAAGCCAGCAACCTGTTGTAAATCCAGCAAATGAAGAGCAAGGAAAGTGAACAGCAACTCACTCCACGTTCGACAGAGTTTCAAACTGCGGCAGCAGCAGCAGCAGTGGCAGTGCCATTGTGGCCAGCTGCACCATCGGCTACCAGCATTGTGGCTTCCACAGTCCGCCAATAAAGAAGGCTGACCTGTTGTAAGTCCAGCAACTGTGGAGCATTGGTGGGGAAAGCAAGTGGCGGCTCGCTCCACGCTCGACAGACACCTGAGTCCCAGAGGCCTGACCAGAACCTGCAGTAGCGGCTGAGCCCACCCCCTCTCCAGAGATTAAGAGCAGCGCTCAGTGAGATCATAAATGAACGAGCCGCCCCAGGGGGGACCATCGAGTGAGGCCACAGGGACTCGTGTGGCAAGCAATAGACTCACAGGGTCTGACACTTTGTGGATCACCCCTGTGGAGGTGGGGGTGGGGTCTGCTGTAAGACACAGCAGAAGTGTGGATAAGCAGATAAGTGTGGATAAGGGGCTCCTGGCGACATTTGAGCGGGACAGACCTACAGCCTGCAGGTCCCAGTGCCCTTGCAGGGTTTCCAGGGATTGCCACAGGACACATAGTCATGGTACCTGGGGAAAAATCAGACTAACCCCACATTCTCTGTATCAAATGCAGAGTTCCATGTTTGCACAGAGTCAGGTCAAAGTGACACCTGCTGCTACTGTAGGCAAAGAGAGACACAGGCCCTGGGTCCTGCGCTGGTGACACCTGCCACATGTGCAGACAGAGAAAGACAAAGGGACAGGCCCAGTGGAGAAAGCGAAGACGCATGCTTGCAGTGGGAGGGACACCAGTGGCACTGGGTGCCTGGAGGGCACAAACAGTACAGCTCACACCTCGGAGTCTACTCGCTATTATGGAGGTAACAGGTCCCTGGACCTTAATACCTGGAACCCATCTACTTCACTGGTGTAGTGGGCAGAAGGAACCCCTAGAGTAACTGCAACCCAGTACTGACGATCTACAGGCAGAACAACAGTGGGGGGATACCCGACATAGATTTCAAAGTCAGTTTTAAAGGGTAATAAACACACAACAAAGAGCTGAGAATAACCATTCAGAAAAGGCTATTCACCTTTAAGGCTCACCTAGTAGCAAATATCTACCTCCAGAATAAGATACTATAAAGGGAGAGAGATTAGAGATAAGAAACCTACAGAGTGAGAGAGAGAGAGAGAGAGAGAGAGCTACCAATAACAAGAAAGATAAAAAGTTAAGAACCTGAAATCATGAGAACAAAGAATAACAAAGAAACAATGAGCTCCCACAACTCCAGAATATCTGAACCCACCAACACAGAAGGGCAAAGATTGCCAGAAGGACAATTCAGAACATTAATAGTAGAAATGATACAGGATTTTGAAAAGAATTCAGAGAGAGCCTGAAAGAAATGAAGGATAAAATAAACAAAGAATCTGACACTCTGAACAGGAATCAAAAAGAAGCTCTGAAGGAAGTGAAGGATGCAATGATTGAAATGAAGGCAGCAATACAGACCATCAACAATAGACTAGACCACATGGAAAACAGAATCTCACTCTTAGAAGACCTCTCCAAAAATGAACGCATAGTATATAAATTAGAAAAAAATTCGACAGCATGAATTGGACATTGAAGAGATCTCAGCCAGTCTTAAATGAGCAAACCTAAGAATAATAGGCATAGAAGAGGGAATAGAAGCTGAAACCAAAAGAATCAATAATCTTTTCAGAGAAGTAATATTTTAAAATTATCAAAATATAGAAAAAGAGGTCGACACACAGGTACAGGAAACATATAGAACTCCCAATAGACACGATCTGAGAGAAGTTCACCATGCCACTTAATAATCAAATTGATGAATGTAGAGGCCAAGAAGAGAATCTTGAAGGCAATGAGAGTAAAAGATCAAGTGACATTCAGAAGCAAACCAACAAGAATCACTCCAGGCTTTTCAAACCAAGTCATGAAAGCCAGGAGCACCTGGAGTGACATATTCCAAACTGAAAGAAAACAACTTCCAGCCAAGATTTATCTACCCAGGAAAGATATCTATCAAACTTGATGGGGAAATAAAACCTTCCATGACAAACAGAAGATGAAAGACTTTATGTCTTCCAAACCAGCACTAGAGAAAATACTCAAAGCGATTAATTACAAAGTATAAATAATAAAGAAACGCCAGAACCAAAGAAACAATAATTTTCATCAAATGAACAACTAGACAAAGAAGAACAAACAGTACCTCCAACAGAAATTAAAACTCAAATGTCAGGAATTAAAACTTATCTCTCAATAATCATGCTAAATATAAATGGCCGCAACTCCCCAATCAGAAGACATAAGATGGCAAAATAGATTAAAAATCATAATACATCTATATGCTGCCTGCAAGAAACACATCTTACAAGTAATGATACTCACAAACCAAAGGTGAAGGGATGGAGCAAGGTAATCCACACTAATGGAACTCGAAAACAAGCAGGAGTAGCAACTATTGTATCTGACAAATTAGACTCAAACCTAAACTTATCAGAAGAGACAAAGAAGGTCATTTCTTACTGGTAAAAGGAAAAATCCAGCAAGAGGATATTATGATAGTCAACATTTATGCCCCCAACATAGATGCAACAACTTTCATATAAGAAATTCTTCATGACATTATGTCACACATTGATCCAAATACGATAATATTGTGAGACTGCAACACACCTCTCACACCATTGGATTGATCTTCAAGACAAAAGGTCAGTAAAGATGCCACAGACCTAAGGAACTCCATAAACCAAATGGACCTACTACACATATACAGAATATTCCATCCAACTATTGCTGAACTCACATATTTTTTCAGCTGCTCATTATACCTTCTCTAAATTAGACTATATCCTAGGCCACAAAGTGAGTACTAGCAAGTTCAAAAAATATAATCACTTGCATTTTTTCAGACCATAATGGAATGAAACTAGAAATCAACTGTAAGAAGACCCAGAGAAACCTCATAAACACATGGAGACTGAACACCACACTCCTGAAAGAGGAATGGGTCACAGAAGAAATAAGGGGAGAAATTAAATTCCTAGAAACAAATAAAAACAGAGACACAACATATCAAAATCTCTGGGACACTCTGAAGGCAATACTAAGAGGGAAATTTATAGCACTGAGTGCTCACATAAGAACAGAAAATCACCAAATAAATAACCTAATGACACACCTCAAAACCCTTGAAAAATAGGAACAGTCTAAACCCAAAGCCAGTAGAAGACAGGAAATTATTAAAATCAGAGCAGAAATAAATGAAGTAGAGAATAAAAAAATACAAAAAATCAAATCAACAAAAACAAAAGCTGGTTCCTCAAAAAAATAAACAAGATAGATAAACCACTAGCCAACCTAACCAAAACAGAGAATCAACCCAAATAACAAAAATAAGAGATGAAAAAGGTGATACTAACACTGACAGTGCAGAAATCCAGAGGATTATCAGAAACTACTTTGAAAAACTATATTCCAACAAAATGGAAAACCTAGAAGAAACTGACAAATTTCTAGACATGTACAACTTTCCTAAGTTGAATCAAGAAGATATAGAAAATTTAAACTGACCAATAGCAATCAAAGAGATTGAACCAGCAATAAAGAGCCTACCATCAAAGAAAAGCCCAGGTCTAGATGGTCTCCCAGGTGAATTTTATAAAACCTTTATAGAAGAGCTAATCCCAATACTCTTCAATCGATTCTGTGAAATAGAAAGAAACGGGACTCTCCCAAATACATTCTATGAAGTCAATATCACATTAATACCAAAACCAAATAAAGACAACTCAAGAAAACTACATGCGTATATCATTGATGAACTTAGACACAAGACTTCTAAACAAAATACTAGCAATGCATATTCAAAACCACATCACGAAAATCATACAGTATGACCAAGTCGAGTTCATCCCAGGGATGCAAGGCTGGTTCAACATACGAAAAACAATCCATGTAATCAATCACATAACCAGAACTAAAGTAAAAAATCACATGATCATTTCAATAGATGCTGAAAAACGTCCATAGCTACCTTCTCTGGAGACAGAGATTAGGCCTTTTGGTTTGTTTCATCAATAGCACTCAGCATCACTCCTTGTAAACAAAACACTCTCCTACCAACAAGCTCTGTGTGTGTGTGTGTGTGTGTGTAACTGGGAATTGAAACCAAAGGCATTCTACCTCCCAGCTACAGAGCTACACCCCCAGACCTATTTTATTCTTTATTTGGAAACAGGGTCTCACTAAGTTGCTGCAAGCCTCGTTAAGTAGCTGAGGCTGGCCCTGAACCTAGGTTCCTCCTGTCTCAGCCTCCCAAGTACTGGGATTATAAGCATGCGCCACCACACCCACCTGGTTCCACAATAAACTTTACAACTACTAGTACATAGTACTAACCCCAGAGTAATAGCTGTTCACTACAATGTTGAACCTTGATAATGTTCTTTTCAACCCAGAAAAACATCTTATTCACTCATACTTAACACTTTCTTCTAAATGCAAGGCTACAGATTCTCATTGCCTTGGGGATCTTCACCAAAAATAATTGCATACATAGTGGGAACGTGTAGCTCCTTCAGTGC
Organism: Glis glis; assembly: GCA_004027185.1. NCBI lineage: Eukaryota > Metazoa > Chordata > Mammalia > Rodentia > Gliridae > Glis > Glis glis. The sequence goes on from PVJS01007333.1 coordinate 38,076, forward strand.
AGCTCTGTGAAGTAAGCCTGGCATGGAAGTTGCAGCATTATGAAGTGTGCTTACCTGCACACGGGGGACACTTGTCAGAAGGAGTTAAAGTAGGGATGAAACACCTCCGGACTGCTTAGGGCCCAAGTGCTATCAAGTACTTGAACTTTTACTCTTTGACCCATGGCTGTTTAGATAACTTTGATTTTAAGAAAGGGGAAAAAGGAATAATGATTTACAGAGCCTGTTCTGTAGGAATTTCTATCTTCCATTTCTTTCACTATTAGGCTAAAGTGCACTTAGTTAGCACTGAAGTTCAGCCAGGAGGAAGGTGGTGCGTCCAAATGCCATAACCAATGTGCTGTTGATCAAAACACCGGGAAGGCTCAAGGTTGTGTCTGAAGTAGAAGGGAAACCATTGATAATTAAAAAAAAAAGGATTCTAATGAAACGAACCCGGGATATGGAAACCACAATCCAATAACAGCAATGCAGTTACTAAGTGCAGCCTGCTTTTCTTTCCCTTTAAAACAAACTGCAAATATATTGCCCCTGGTTTTAAATTATCTACTTCATTAGGCTAAGAAATTGCTAGCAAGTGGCTCTTCATCAGGGATCGTGTAGCCAACTGCCAAAATGTCAAGCCTTACACACTTACACTGCATCTACTGAAGGAAGAAAAATCACTTATGGTTAGAAGCTCCTAGTGGCTCTACGAACACACGCATGTAGCTCAAGAAATATCTTGTGGGACAGCGTTGATACTTACTGATTTGAAGCTATACTCCATGTAAGGCAAATGGAATGATGGATTGTGTTTTACTACATGGAAATAAACAACTTGGCAATTAAGATAAAAAAAAAACACCCAGCCAGTCAAACATTTTTAGAGTTACTAAATTATCTTAAATATTGTCTGAGTCACAGGTAGATCCCCAGTATCTTTGCACTGAACAGCTCCCATGAACACCTCCTTGTCAAGCCCCAGAATGGGGGTTAGGGTGAAATCTATGAATCTAATATACAGTGTGCAGATAAAGTTCTGGGGTTCTTGCTGGCCTGTGTGGACCTGCCTAGACTTGCTACACAGAAGGATAGGTTTGACTCTCATAGGAAAGATGGGCCATACGTTTAGAACTAAGAACCTAAACCCGATTTTAAAATCAAGATCTTCATAATGATATTTTTGACATCTTTGTGTTCTTATTTTTGCCTTTCCAACCTGAGGGGCTCACAGAGAGCTCCTTACTAATTGTTAGTTTGTCCTTCATCCTTTCAAATCCCAAAGAAATTTTTGTATGTTCTGTTTGCCTTACATGTAGGATCCACCAGGCTCTATGTGGAAGGCTTTAATCTTAGAAAGAACATCGCCTTTATTATGAGACACGTAGAAGTAGCACAGTGGTTATTGAGCCTGGGGTTCACACCACTTCTCTGGAGGCAACTGCTCTGGAATGATGGAGGCTTGATGCTTCAAGGAGCCCCTACACTTCTTCATGAGAGAATGGGTCATTATAATGAGACAATATGACACATACTGTCTTATTGAAACCTATACTTGCAAGGGAATAAAAAACATCTCTATGCCCCTTTTGGAGGTTGTATCCAAATGACACACGACTATGTTGTTAATCTGAAGAGACCATCCCAAATTTTGCATTTTCACTTAGCTAAAAGAAGCCTGAATATGAGATTTACATGGGGGAGGTGTAAAAAATATGAAAAATGTCCTTATTTACTAAAGGAAACAACAGGATGTAAAAGAAGGAGGGGAGGTGGATAAACATATAGTTTAGAGCACAGATCTGTGAAGAATTAATGAAAGACAACAGGCACTAGCTATCTTTACATACTGTCAGACCACAAAAACAAGCATGTATCCCCAAAGAAAAACTCTGGGAAAACAGAGGTGACATTGAGCCTTGTAAGAACAATCTGTGCACTGCGGTCTAAATCGGAACCTGTCAAGCAAACTACTACAAGAAAGTAATTAGATCCTCTAATAAGGATGAGTGGTAACCGTGTCCCCCCTTTTCCATATTATAGACAGCTACAGTTGAATTTATGCCTAAAACCTCTAATTGCTTTCTCTGTGGTGTAAGTAGAAAGATTTTTTATAAGTGCATGTTTACAACAGAGTGCTCACTGACCAGATGTCACATAAAGGCTCTCTGTTCTTAAAGTGTGTGTCGTCCCCATCGGCATGCACAATAAACACAAGAATCACCTGGGGAGATGTTGAAAACTACATTCCCGGGTCCTGCTGCAGAAAGTCTAATTGAGTAGGAGGAGCAGTGCCTGGAGGTGGCTCAGAGAGGGGTTTTGCCCCTCATCCACACCTGCCCTCTCTTGTCTCCTCAAATAAAACCCTGACGATTAATTACAAATGCAAATCTCATATGCATTCTGAAATTTGAAATACTAGGAATCTTAGCTTTTTTTATAAATGGTGCTGGAGATTGAACCCAGGAGCATTCTACCTCTGACCTACACCCCCAGCCCTTTTTATTTTTGTTTTGTTTTATTTTTGTCCTGCTAGATTGCTGAGAGTCTCACTATGTTGCTGAGGCTGGCCTTGAACCTGAGATTCTCCTGTCTCAGCCTCCCAAATACTAGGTAATCCTGGCTAATTTTATTAAAATGAAACAGAATCTAGCCAAGGGTAGTAGTGCACACCTATAATTCCAGTACTTGGGAGGCTGAGAAAGGAGCATCGCAGGTTCGAGGTCAGCCTCAGCAATTTAGCAAGACCCTCAGCAACTTAATGAGACCCTGTTTCAAAATAAAATAAAAGAGGGCTGTGGGTGTAGCTCAGAGGTAGAACACCCCTGGGTGTAACCCCCGGTGCCACAAAAACAAACAAGTAAACAAACATGAAATAGAATATCAGCAAACACATAGTGCATGCTACACAAAGTCAGTGGAGAGACCATTGGCTCTGTTCACCCCTCCCTTGCCCCACCTTCTAGCCAGGTCCCTGACCCTCTGCCTGCCTCCATGGAAATTCTAGAGTAGCCACTGTAAGCAGGGCCCAGAGAGCCACCTTGTAAAGAAACACTCCTGGGAATTCTGAGGCAGTCTGCTACTCATTCTAGTTCGGTGACAGCCACCTGCAAAGCATAAAATGTTGCAGTTTAGTCTATGAAAATAAGATTTTTAAAAACTGAATTGAATAGCAGCTTAAAAAAATAATATATGAGAGCTTGCGACTAACCGTGCCAAGGTGCTTGGGAAAGTGCTATGGGATTAACTACCATAGAACACAAACCATCACTTCTAGAGGAAAAATGAAATACAGGCTTTTGTCTTTGACCTGAAAATCTGTCATATAAAAAAGGAAGATATAAAGATGCTGCTTGAAAAATATGAAAAAGGTACAGATTTCTCATAGGGATATTTTTACACGCCCGGAGTGAATGTAATTCCTCACCTCTAACACTGCCTTCCTGAGCACCTTCAGTAGCTGGTCCAAATTCCTTCATCCTAGACACTTTTGACCAAATCTAAGGAAGAGGTATTTGCAACTGGCCTGTCAGGCTGATCTTTCCTTTCTGTCTACTGAGGACCTTAAGGGTTGTCTGTTGTCATATATAACTGTCCTCTTTGAAGAATCTCCTGTTCTGAGATGCATCTCTCTGGCCTGGCCTGGTCTCGAGCTAGCCCTTTGTCCTCTATGGGAAGTGGCCACCTACGCCCTTCTGCAGGGGTCTCAGCTACTCAGAATGGCTCCCCACAGAGGCTACAGGATAGCATCACCTTGTACCCTGCTCTGAGGCCAGCCCTGACACCCAGCCAGGCTTCAGCTCCCCAGGGGCCCGGCTAAAAGCAGGATGACTGGACACTGCCGTGAGGCTCTGTGTCCCTGAAGGTCTCTACTTCTTGACCAAAGTCACTAAGCCCTTCCAACGTGCTGATGAATCAATGTCCAGACCCCAGCAAGAGGGGCTCCCCCAGTTTGGGTCCTACACATTTCCATTCCCTTCCTCTTCCTTGAAGCTCCAGTATTTCTTGCTGTCAAATCTGTAAGATTTATGACCACACATACAAACCACTTTTATCTTCCCCTTTCTCCTTAGAAAATACTTAGGAATTTGACTTTAGCTTCTAGTGATTTCCTTATTGAAACTGAATAATTGTTAATAACATAAAAAGATGTGTTAATTAATCAAATAGGGGTTTCTACTCTTCCTAATGTGACTGTTATATTTACACCAAAAGTCACAAATATTTTTTTCTGCCCTTCTTTCACTGCTACATCCGGCAATTTGATATTAATTCAGTCGTATCCTCAGGAATTTAGATGTGCTAGAGTTGTGGGTTTCGTGGCATAGGATGGCATTTGCAAGTCCCTCAAGAAACAATTTATTTATTTATTTATTTGTGGCACTGGGGATTGAACCCAGGGCATTCTATCTCCGAGCTACACCCCCAGCCCTATTTTTTATCCTTTATTTTGAAACCAGGTCTCACGAAGTTGTGGAGGGCCTCACTAAGTAGCTGAGGCTGGCCATGAACCCGGATCCTACGGTTTCCGCCTCCCAAGTACTGGGATTACAAGCATGCGCCACCATGCCCAGCTCCTCAAGAAACAATTTAAATGACAGTTTCGTGAGACAAAACTTTAAAACACAATCAATTTTGAGGGCTTTCATGGAGCTCAGTGGATGATTGCTTGCCTAGCACGCGCAAGGTCCTGAGCTCCATCCCCAGCATCACACACACACACGCGCGCGCACACACACACACACACACACACACACATTTTGAAATAATAATCATAAACAAATGGCATGCATTATGCTCTTAAAGATTGTTCATTTTGTTTGATAAATATATTGTAAGATGATATTGAGTGTATACACTGCAAGACATCGCCTATCGATTCTTACTAATTAGGAATTTAAATATTAATGGCGTTTGAAAAGTAGTTCATGTACACAGTAATAAACAGAAATGCACAAATAATTGTGAAAATGACATCTCTTTCCTATTCCTGACGTCCAGCCATCCACCAATTCTTTTTAAGATTCGCCGCTGTTAATAGTTTCTTGTATATCCTTGCAGAGATTTTACAATCCCTTGGAAGCATCTACGTTTCTTCCAACTCATATAAATATATATACATGTAAGTAACAGTGTTCTGCATCTTGCTCCCCTCACTAAGCACACATCAACTATTTTGTTCTGTTTAAAGCAGCATGGTGCTCCAGTGTGTGGGTGCACACCAACTGATTTAATCTGAACACGCTTATGGTTGGCATTCAGGTGGTGTTTAGTATTTTACGTGCATATATTTATATATACCTTTCAATATATCTATATGATACATTTTTAGAAGTAGAAATCACAGTCTCAATCATACATTTTGTGTTGTAATAGATAATAATGAATTCCATTAGCAAGGCTTAAGAGCCCCTTCTTCAAACCCTAGAGAAAATATTGACCTATAAAATTTGCTTTTTAAAAATCTTTTTAAATCACATGGGTGAAAATAGTACTTCACTGTAGTTTAATTTACATTCTATACATTAGGAGTGAGATTATGTATCATTTATATATTTCCCATTCTTTAAAATAAACTTTTTATTTTAGAATCAATTTAGATGTACAGAAAGCTACACAGAGTGTGCAGTCATGTCCTCCGCGGTGGTTTCCACCTTACATTTGAACACCATTTTTGTCAAAAAAGAATGAAATAGTATTGATACATAATTATCAACTAAATTTAATCAAATTCCCCTAGTTTTTACTTAATGTTCCTTTTCTGTTCTAGAATCCCATGGAAGGTAGCACGTTACGCTTGTCCTGTCTCGTGAGGCTCCTCTTGGCTGTGGGCTGCCCACATTTCCCTTGTTCTCGATGACCTTGACAGCGTCAGGAATGCAGCTTGAGTATTTTGTAGTGGATATCATTTTCTATGGCTTTTTTCAAGACTTTTTTTTTTCCAGTTTGAAAATAATATGCCTAGGCATGGTTTTTTTGTTTGTTTCCTGGTAGGAGTTTTTTCTTTTTTTTCTTTTTTTTATGTTTTTATTGGTGCATTGTAGTCTCACATCACAATGAGTATCAGTTTGGTGTTAACATACATGCACGCAGCTCTTGGTGGCCCTCCCCCCACACCCCCCCCCACATGTAGCACTGAGAATGATGTTGGTATAATCTCATATATACACATTGTTTATGACAGTAATTCCATAGATTCACTTCTTTCTTACTCTTCCCCTTCCCTTGTACCCCTTCCCTTGCACCACTGAGGGTTCTCTGTTGTCATTGGAGTCCCTTTTGTGTCCCCACTACTCCCTAGGTTGCGCATATTAATGAAAACATATGTCCCTTCTTTTTTTGTGATTGGCTAATCTCACTTAACATAATGTTCTCTAGATCTTTCCATTTTCTTGCAAATGCTGTTATTTTGTTCTTCTTTATTGCTGAATAGAATTCCATTGTGTGTATTTCCCATAATTTTGTAATCCATTCATCTGTTGATGGACATCTAGGTTGGTTCCATAATTTGGCCACTGTGAATTGTGCTGCTATGAACGTGGGTATGCATATATTACTATAGTTTTCTAGATTCAATCCCTTTGGTATGATACCCAGTAGTGGTATAGCCGGGTCATATGGTGGACCCATTCCCAGTTTTCTGAGGAATCTCCACACTGGTTGAATTAGTTTGCAATCCCCTGGTAGGAGTTTTTTCAAGCTCTTTTGGATTAGTGTCTGTCAACTTTGGAAAGTTCTTGGCCATTATTATTTCAAATACTTCTTTTTGGTTCTCCTTCTCTTCTGTTTTTTGCTTGTTTTGTTTTGTTTTACTTTTGCTACTGGGGATTGAACCCAGGGGTATTCTGACTCCAAGCTCTACATCCCTCCTCCCCCAACTCTATTTTACTTTTTATTTTGGAACAGGGTCTCACTAAGTTGCTGAGGATCTCGCTAAGTTACTGAGGCTGGTCTTGAACCTGTGATCCTCGTGTCTCATCCTCCTAAGTACTGGGATTGCAGGCATGCGCCACTGCACCCAGCTTCCCCTTTTCTTCTGATACTCCAATTTTGAGTATTTTAATTGCAGCTGTCCTATGGCTCTCAGTTGTTCTGTTTTGTTTTTTCTTTGATTTTTCCTCTTTGCATTTTGATTTTGTGAGTTTCTCAGTCTTAAGTGGACCTTTATCTTTGGGCTGTGACCCTCCAGGGGATTCTTTCCTGGAATCATTATAACCCCCTCTGCTTTTCACTACCCTCTCTGGATAGAGCATTCTTCCTGATCTATTTCCTTGAAGCCTTAACTCCTGTTGACCATGTGTTTTTATTTTCCCTTTATGTGAACAGGAAGATTTGAAGGAGTTCCTCTGGTGGGAGAAATGACCATATCTCAGCTGGGAGAGAGACCTTTCCCGTGAACATCAGGCCTCTGCTTTGCAGAAGACTGGCATCTTTCCCAATGACTTGCATTGCCCTAGCAGAGCCATGGGACCTTTCTCAGATCTGAACCTGGAGGATCTAATGGGCTCCTGAAGGTCAAGCCCACAAGCATTAAAGTGCTGCCCAGAGACTGGAGTCCTAAGAGTTTCTTATTGTTAATGCCCTGGGTTCCATCCCCAGCACAGCAAAACAAAACAAAACAAAACAAAAGCCCCCCAATAGACTACATTTTTCAAGTGAACATTTGGAAGCTAGGGAATACAACATCAGCCACCCATGACGCATCCACTCTAAAACAATCAGCATTTGTTTTTCCTGCCATTCTCTTTGCTGGGCATTTCTAGAGAATTACCATCAGTATAATTACAACTTTATTTCTTGATTATCACCATAGTATTCTTCCACCATTTAACATATGATCATTTAATACTCAATCTACCTAATATTCCATGGATTTTATTTATTAATTGTACAGAATTTGGGAGTACTCAATGATTTCTAAATTATATCACCAATTCTATCAGATCTTATCTAATATAAAGCAAGATTTCTCTAAGATAGTCCTTAATTATTGAGATGTAGAGAAGTAAAAGAATAGTAAATTTGGCTTGCAAGAATACACTGGTGTGGTATAAAGGATGGGAAACAATTATATTTCCAAGGCATTTTGGAGAAAACTAATAAATTACCTGAAAAAATTTGCCACAAATGAAGAAGAAGAGAAAGAAGAAGAAGGAGGAGGACAGGGGGGAAGAAAGAGGAGAAGACCAAGAGAAAAAATATTCTTTTTTCTCATGGCTCAGTGCCTAAAATCTCAGAAATAGTAATTTCATAAATAGTAAATTTTATGCTATGTATATTTTACCACAATTTTAAAAAAATAAAGAGATTTTACTCTTTATCAATTACTCAATCACTTACTCAATATTTTTTTGCAAAATATAATTGCCCCCAATTCGCTTAATTTTCTATTTAAGAATGTTTATTTTTTAAAGTAGCCCTGGGGATTGATGATAAACCAATTAAAAGGTGCTTTTTTCCAACTTCTTTGCTTTCAGCAGAAATCTCTCATTTGAACAATAATTCCAGCAGCTTAAATGAAATTACCTCAGTAGCCCTCAGGCTAGTCAGATCAAGAAAGTCATCCAAACCCATCACAAAGCCATTAGATTCAGCCAACAAAACATTTAGACCTACTGCTTTTTTAGTACTATATCTCAGCTCCAGAGCTATATAGTTTTAAGTGATAACATAAAATTGAACTACTTTTGCATTATACCTACTAGCTTTAGTGTTAGGGAAAACATACTGCAAATAAAGGTAGCTTTGAAACAGTGGCTAAAAATCTGTCTTCTAATTCAAAGGCAACGATTTACACATATATTTAGTTAACGCTTAATTTTGTATTTGGGGTTGGGTCTTCCGTACCTGTTTGAGTTGGATTTTTAGCCATAAAGTGAATCCCACCAGGGTAGTGCACATCCTGTCTCCACCATTTTATCCCTGGCTAACTTTGTGTTTTGATGACATGCTTAGAATTCTTGTTACACAGAGGACATAATAAGAAGCATACTGACATACAAGGCCTGATAACTATAATATTTCCCGTTTACCTAGAGATGGCCTATAATATCACTATTAGATTAAAAATGTAAGATTCTACTGCCATGTACTACAGAGTTGCTACATTTTGTAAGATTCCTAGATGGAGTTCTAGAGCCACAGAATTTCATCACTGGGCAGTCGTGACAGGTGATTTTGAATTGCACTTAGAAATGATTATCTTGATAAAGTGGACATCTACAATTTACTGTATTTATCAGTTCTGAATGGATGAGTTAAGCCTTTAAAAGGAACAGTTAGGTATGATAATGAGTTAAACTCTTAAATAATCTTTGAGTTCCCTCTTATATTTTGTGGAGGGAAACCTAATAAATCATGTAAGAAATCTAATAAATCATAAAAGAAAATAAATCATATAAGGAACTAATTTGACAAGAATAGCTTTATAGAGAAAGTATTTGAAAAAGAATAAAATAACTCATATGCAAAAGTTTATAGTAATAATATATATATTTATGTAGCATTTTCTATGAAACTTGTATCAATAACATATTAATCTAATCTTCACAAAAATCCTTATGAGTAGGTAATTTTATTTTTTATTTTACAGATAAGGAAACTGAGACAAGAGAGATTAAGTAGTTTGTTGAAGATTACACAGCTACCACTGGCTTGGCTTGTGAACCTCGATGTTCTGAGTTGAGAGTATTTATCTTAACCTGCCAGACTGCTTCTCTAAGAAAATGAAGTTCAATTTCTGGCCTCCATAGGAACTGAGGGAGTTCTTTTAAACTCATTGCTGAAGTGGCCAGGGTCGAATGTCACTCTTCCTCTGTGTACCAGCTCTTTACTTTCCCAGGATGCAACAAGGTTAGAGCATCTGCCATGTGTTTTCCTGAATAGTCACCTAGACTCCCTTTATCTTCAGTCGGGTGATGTACGTAAACATCTGCAGAATAGTGTTATTTATCTGAATTATCGTTGCAGTGACTAGAAAGGATGCAAACAAAACATTACTGCCAATGTTTCCAATAATGCCTGGACCCACAGGAAGAAAATGGATGATGCTTTTCAGAGACAAATGTTCCTCAGCAAATATTCAAGCACTAGGGACTGTGGATTCTTTTGAAGTTGTTATGACAATGAAAGGGGAAGAAGAGCTGGAGGAATCTGCATTTTACCCAAACCCTCATCTCAGCAGATCGACTTCCCCCAGTCATGACCTATTTAGCGTGAACCACTGCTACACTTTTTGGTTTATGTATAATTATCCATCTTCATTCTACCCATATTTCTCCCTCTAGCACTTTTCTTGCTTATTCCTATTCCTCAGTTCTAGCTCCTGGGTGGCCTCTCTCTGGGTTTTTTATTGCCCTAATCTCTAACTACACTTTCCACCCCCAGCTCCAGGGAGCAGTGCTAATAAAATACAACATGTGTCAAGAAACAGTAGAAACAAAGATGCTTGCAAATATGCAATTCATAAAGCCACAGGGGAAAGAATGTAGTAATGTTGGCAGATCCACTGAATATTCTGCTGACACTAGACAGTTTGGGGGAAGAGTAAAGTATCCTGGGGACGGCCAAGAGGAGCTCTCCAGTGTTTGGAGGTATAGCTCAGAGAATCAGTTACATACAACAGATCAGACAACACACAATTTACCCTCTGTCCAGAAATCCTTGAGACCTGTGCTTGTTACATTAAACTGGTGAAACCAAATTGGAATAGATCTGCTTTTGCCCAACATTTATCACTTCAGTTTCTTCCTTTCCTGCTCCCATCTCCAGATACTCACAATCTCTGCTCTCTGTTAATAATAATTTAGAAAGACAAAATAACTCCACATTCTCCCTAGATTCAGAAAGTTAATGGATGCATCAGGTTCTGTTTCATGAGGTTATACACTTGAAAGAAGATGGGGTTGGTGTTTATAAATCAATCATCCTGACTAATAACTAACTCTCTTTCTCCCCTAAAAAGCCTTTTACTCCTATTATTAATCAAGTACTTTTAAAAAGCATGAAATATTATTTGGAACTATGACTAAAATATTACTATTTGAAAGCCAGAACAAAAGAAGATGGAAGATTTGGTAATATATTTCCTCAAACCCAATCAAGATAATATGCATTACCTTTTATTTAAAAATAAATGTCTCACTGGGGACTTAAAGCTGAACAGCAAATGAATACTGATTGGATAAAGAAAATTACCCTAAATTTGAACTGAATATACCATAATCTCAGAAAGTAACGTTGTATTTTTTGGGGGGGGGTGAGGAACTAGGAAGCAGGAAAAGAATGATTTATATTGTACTTTTGCCTGTTTTAACTATTTTAATGTTCATGTCTTAGATTTTCTGATATTAAAAATCCATTACTTAACAAACATTTTATATTTTATTATCTACCATGTGGCAACTGAAAGAAAACAGATCTAACATTTTAAACCATTTTTCTTATGAAATCTGCAACTAGAAATTTACATAGAAAGGACAACAGGGCGAATCCTTTATATAATGAAAGTAGGTTAATATATATTTCATATATTCTTTTTAACTCATTTCACCTTTGATTCCTAATCTCATGTCCAACTGCTTGCAATTCCATATATTATTTTAATTATTAGTCACCACCTGTCCACATAGGTAAGTTTTAGGGCCAGAAGTATCTGAATAACTATATCTCTTCTCAGAAAGTAGCGGTTAACCAACCTCCCCACCCTACCCCATTAAGTTATATGTACCCATGATGGATTTGTGTAAAAATACCAGTACCAGTGATGACCACAGTAACTAAAACTCAAATTTTCAATCTCAATTCTACATTTTGAAGCATTTAAACGATCACATTAACATCATAATAACAAAAAGAAGCAATTAAAGTATTCATATAGAAAGAAAATAAGCAGTGAGATATGCAAATATCACATCTTAGTGCTACCATTAATGGAAATATTCCTATGAAATGCATGGAGGATTAGTTTTGTGATGCCTGAAATATTTGTATTCTGAAATATTTTTAAATGGAAAGATAAATAAATGCTTTTCAGATTCTGCTACCAGTGAACCAGAAAATAAGATGGCATTTCTGATTCATTTTGTGCATTATTTGTATGGATGATTGAAGCTTTTGCATATTGAAATGCTTAATAGGTAAACACCTTGGTTTTGTAGTTTGTAAATAAATGAGCTGGTGTTTAGCTTTAATTTATGCTTTTAGCTAGAAACTTAAGTTTCTTCATAATGAATATATATGATACAAAGATAGACCAGAGTGAATTATGTATATGTCTGTGTTTTTAAACTACTTTCTGATTTGAAATTGTGTTGATCCTTTCAGTAGCACAAGGCATTATCTTGAAGATAATTTTAGTCGTAAATAAATTTGTGTCTGTGTGGAGAGGAGGGAGAGATTAAAAGAGAGAGAGGTTTTAGAAGGACATGGGAAAAGGCAAGGCAGTGGGGTAAAATGAGAGTCTGTGGCTTAAAGTATCCATTTTATTTATTTGCACAGCTTGAATTCACCATGAAGCATTTGTTTTTTTCTTCCCCACATCCAATGTAGGAACAGGTTCAAGAGGAATTTGGAGGCACAAAGAGAATTGACAGTCAACAGGATAGAAATCAATGTGTTCCTACTTAAAAACCCCACCCCTGGCCTGTTGGGAAAGGCCGAACCGCCTACAATCAACTTTATTTAGCCTGACTTCTATTTTTCTTTCAAGCCTCCCATGGTTAATAAATAACCTATTTAAGATGTGAAAGGCCAATGAGTATTTGTCAAATAGGCCTGTCTGCTCATAACACCTAGTCGATCGCAGAAGACATCCATCAAGTCATCTAAACTGTTCTTGGCTTTTGTCATTACATCTTAATGGATCCTTTGGTCTTGCACTTGCTCCCTCTCTTGTATTCCACTGTAGGAGAACACAAGAAGAAGCACTGGAAACCTGCCCTCAGCTTCCCTGCCTCCCCTTCCCTCACCCTCCCCTGCCCTTCACTGTCAGGTCAGGCTGGATCTACTCTTGCAGGACACTATCCAAATTACTGATGGTCCAAGCACTCTACATAGCTCTTGCCATCTGTATTGGCCTCCTAGTCCAACCTCCCATTCGAGATAAACTGATTAGCTCGCCAGCCCTACAAACATATTCCAGCTGGGCTCAGCCCTGTCCCTTAGCTCAGCATCTTCTTGTCTGGAATAAAATTCCCTCCCTACCTTTTTTCAAATTGCTTCTTTGCCTACTAAAATTGTAGCTTCCTTTAGGCCAACATTAGCTCGCTAGCAAACCTGTTCTCGGTTGTCCCAATAAGAATCATCTCCTTTTTGAACAACCTCTTGCTCCTTCGGTCCTAGTCAGGCGTCCCTTATTGTTCATTGATATCATACCCCTCCTCTTCTTAGATTCTAAGCTCCCAGATGAGAATCGGAGTGTATCCTTTCAGTGTACATTGAAGCTTCTTGTATGGTGCCTGTTACAGGAGATCAACACTGACTGAATGAATGAATGAACAAGGAAAGAGCGAGCAAGCTAAGTATTTAGCTGAACACTTTTACATGAGATTCTGGTTTCATTTTGCAAAAACTTAGGTCAGGTTCTACATGATCTCAGCAATGCCTCTTTTTTTTTTTTTTTGCGGTACCGGGGATTGAACCCAGGGACGTTCTACCTCCGCGCTACACCCCTGGCCCTATTTTTTATACTTTATTTTGAAACCGGGTCTCACGAAGTTGTGGAGGACCTCACTAAGTAGGGAAAGAGAGATGGGGGGGGGGAGAGAGAGAGAGAGAGAGAGAGAGAGCTGAGGCTGGCCGAGAACCCAGATCCTCTGGTCTCAGCCTCCCAAAGTACTGGGATTACAAGCGTGCGCCACCACGCCCGCTTTCAGCAATGCCTCTTGAAACAAGAAATAGAAGTTTACATATGCAAGTTCTATATTAGCATATTTTAAATAGAGAATAAAAGGAGTATCTTTGCATTAGTGTTCTCTTCAAAGAAGATGCAGATTATTCAAGATGTCAGGTTTTTAGTCTTTTCAAAGGAAAATGGCACTTTGAAGCAGTAAAGATGATAGGGCCATCTGCTTAGGTTTGTTACCAACCACTCTACTAAGAGAAATGTGCATCCGTATCAGCTGAGTCACTGACACGAGTTTTAAAGATCAAACAATTTGAGATGTTGAAAATGCAATTTTTCCCATTGTGTGTACAGATTTTAAGCGCACAATTAATAATTCACTTTTATGAATTCAATGAAACATTGGAAACTTAAAAGTCAGAAAACATGCCTAATATCCATAAAGTCACCATGTTTATATCATACTTTAAAAACGTGAAAAACGTGAGAGGATGTGATATAATGCATGGCTCCTTGGATCCAACTTTCAGTTTTACCTCTCCTCCCTTCTTTTAAATTTTGAAACAGGGTCTCGCTAGGTTGCTGAGGGCCTTGCTAAGTTGCTGAGATTGGCCTCGAACCTGTGAACTTCCTATGTCAGCCTCCCAAATACTGGGATTACAGGCATGTACAACCCACTCCTGGCCACCTTTCCTTTTTCATTCAATACTTCAACCAAATTGTCGGGCATCTTATTGGGACACAGTGAGTTCAAAAGGCATAGTCCTTGTGACTATTTTATATGCACATAGTCCTTTTTCCACACAAAATTTGACAGCTTCAAAACTGAAGCCTTTAGTTCACTAACAGGAGCTCCTCGGCTCGGTTCATAATTGGTGCAAAGAGCTTCACTTCTCCTTTGTAGGAACAGAATCAGCAAACCCCTCAAATGGTTACAATGCTAACCCCAGTGTTTTTATACTATAAAGTATTATACAAATGTCTAGATTCATCATCATCTTTTTATTTATTTATTTATTTATTTATTTATTTATTTATGTGGTACTAGTTATTAAAGTCAAGGCTTCATGCATGCTAGGTAAGCACTCTACCACTGAGCTACATCCCCAGCCTTCTTTTATATTATTTGAGGCAAGGTCTTACTAAGTTTCCCAGAAGGAGGAGCACAGGCTCGAAGGCCAGCAACTTATGAGACCCTGTTTCAAAATAAAAAAAAAAATAAAAAGGGCTGGGAGTATAGCTTGGAGGCAGATTGCCTCTGGGTTCAATCCCCAGTACCATACACACATTAACAATAATAATAACAACAACAACAATAATGAGACCCCTAGAGGAAGGACCCTGGTCTCTGATGCTTTGGCCGTAGATTCTCATGGCCTTTTCTTTATACCTATGGATTTCCCTTTTCCCCTTCACTTGCTTCTTTCCTTAGGGTTCCTTCTTTTTTTTTTTTTTTTACACTCATTCTATTCTCTCTTCCCTCAGTCTACAGCCTATAGGGACACATTCTCTGGCATTTTGCTTATCTCTGTGAGTAGCCTTTTAGGATTAACATACTTCCAGTTTCTGGGATATGCTATGAAGAATGATAATTGCTTTGCTAAGATACTGCTAATTTCTAAACTAACCTCCACATTTTTGGAGATGAGCAAAAGCTTTAAATATTCAAATTGGAGTTTAGTGTTTATTGTTAGGACTCTCAAATGAGTTGTCAGTCAATACAGGTGATTTTAACAAGAATAAATGATTTAAGCTAAAATACATGTGGTTGTATGTATATCTCTATATACCCATATTTATCAACTATATATATTAAGAGAAAATAAAAATATACCACCAATTCTCTTTAGCACCTTTTTTTTTCTACCCAATTCCAATTGTGCAATCTTACCATACCAAAAAGGGAATAAAATCTTAGAAGGTAAGCAGAGGTGACTCTAAGCTGAAAATTATGTTTTGTTTCTGCTGACAACTTTTTCCAATAGCTGCACTCTTCCTTAGCTTTTGTTTATACTCATGACTTTTTACTGGAAGACAATGGTTTTCCTAATAGGCCTTCCTCTTGAAATACGGGGTAAATTCAAATTCATAACTATACTGTACCTGTAGATTATTTAAGGTGAATGGGTAGAAAACCACTTACCCCCAGTTGCCACAGTGATTTCACGTAGAAAATGGCCATAAAATGGAAAATCGAAGGACAGATTCACCCTCTGCAAGGAACGACACCAGAGAAGAAAATCAATAATGTGCAGAATTGTCAATGTGAAATGAAGAGTCTTTCGCTTAAAACAAAAACCGATGTTTGTACTCTTCCCCATTATTATTATAGTTCACCTTTAAAAATGGAACCCTGGATGGTACTAAAGAATATTTTTCCTGGTAATTAAATGTTTGAAGTATGTGAAAAGGATAAAGTTGGGCTGTTAGGTTTGTTGGTCTGTTCCTAATTTACAGGAACTACCTGGAAATTTAAACTCTAATTCAAGCTATTCTCTCTACCATTGCTATTGCATTTTAGTTTTCCAGGGAACATCAGATCTGTCATCTTGGTGAGTGATTTATTTGGGGGTTCTTTGTAGTTTACCCAATTCCTACTAAATAGTAGAGTATGCTACATACACATCATGATTCATTGAATTAAAATCAAAAGATTTTATTTTACACTATTACAGATTCAATTTGTTTCCTTCACATTCCATAATAAAAGGCCATTTCATGGCAGAGATTGGCTTGCACCTAGAAATATAAACCTGAAGACATTTTTGGTTTTTATATGCAACAAGTTTTCCAGATTCAGCATATTTTGTCTATTTTTGAAAAGCACTGAGTTGTAGGATAAATAATACTGGTTAATAGAGAGCTATTTTTACTTGGTATGGGGAAAATGGAGTAACATAGAATTCATTCATAATGCCGGGCGTGGTGGCGCACGCTTGTAATCCCAGTACTTTGGGAGGCGGAGACCAGAGGATCCGGGTTCGCGACCAGCCTCAGCTCTCTCTCTCTCTCTCTCTCTCTCTCTCTCTCTCTCTCTCTACTTAGTGAGGCCCTCCGCAACTTCGTGAGATCCGGTTTCAAAATAAAGTATAAAAAATAGGGCCAGGGGTGTAGCGCGGGGGTAGAACGCCCCTGCGTTCAATCCCCGGTACCGCAAAAAAAAAAAAAAGAATTCATTCATAAATTGTACCCTCTTTTATCTAATATAGGGCCTGAAGTTTTGGATTTTAATATTTAAAAAAGAATACACACCAAGTACTGTGTGTATGTATGCCCCTATCACTCTGAACTACATAATGATGGGAGATTACAATGCACCAATAAAAGTAATTTTTAAAAAAGAATACACACACACACACACATAGGTGCATGTGTAATGTGCATTTTTTAAAATAATATGTTTTGAAAAATATAAAATATTGACATAATAGAATAATATTTTAAATGTTTAAAACACAACACAATATGGAGTTTTACCAATTCCTAGTTTTTTGTATGCTTAAAATGATATGAAATGGCTTTATTATTATTAGGCAAACTCCCCCCCAAAATGGAGTTACAATAAGATGATAACCTGACATAAAAAAAAAATCCAAAGAAAAGGTCTAGAGCCCAGAAGCAAGTAGAAGCTACTGATAGGCATTCATGTTACAATTCTACAATTTTGACATTATATCTCTGTCAGCATACAAGTTAAAAAAATAGAGAAGGTTATCTGTTGGAATGTAGCTCTTCCCAATTTTCCATTTTGCAAATGATTGCTTTTTTATATCCATCAGGGATTCCTAATGACTAGGCGTGAAATTAATCATTTGAAATGTACAGTGACTTTCAATGAGGTCTTCTTTCCCTTCTAATGAAAGCCGTCTTCATAAAAGTTTTCTTTTGTGCTGGCTAACTGCAACAACAAACCTCATTTCCGCTGCGCTACCTGAAACAAGTGGTCACTAGCGACACTAAGATGAAAGGTGTTATGGCGAAATCATTGATCTCAAAGAAGATGTCAGAAATCATTTCAGAAAGGCACTTGCTGTCGTGTATTGTTTCCCATCATTCTAATTTGTTTCCATGCTCATCAGTAAACTGACGGAATCCACACCCTCAAGCATTCTCCCTGCTAGACACAGTTTGGTGTAAACAGCTATCACTAACAAACTCTATCAATAACCATCAAGGATGAACTAGAGGGAACTAACCTGAGTATTTTTAGCTACTGCTAGTATTTAAATATGTCTGAAATTAGATTAAGATACATACATACCTATATGAGTTAAAGACTTTTTTCTTGAGAAACACAAGACCCTCAAAGAAAATTTAACAGCACACCATCGTTAAGAACAACATCATACACTCATACACTAAAGATAAAAGGATGGAAAAAGATATATCATGCAAACGGAGATCGAAAACATGCAGGGTTAGCAACACTTATATCAGACAAAACAGACTTTAAACTAAAACACATCAGAAGAGACAAAACAGGTCACTTCTTACTAATAAAAGGAACAATCCAACAAGAAGATATAACAATAGTAAACATCTACGCCCCAAATGTGGGCGCACCCACATTCATAAAACAAGTTCTTCAGGACTTCAGGTCCCAAATAGACCCAAACAC
>PVJS01007334.1:0-56508 GCA_004027185.1 Glis glis
GTTGAAGTGTTGGACCTATGCCCTCTTCAAGTAGCTGCAAGGTCTCTGGTCTGATTTCTAGGTCTTTGATCCATCATGAGTTGGTTCTTGTGCAAGGTGAGAAGGTGGGGTTTATTTCCATTTTTCTGCATATGGTTAGCCAGTTTTGCCAGCACCATTTGTTGAAGAGGCTATCTTTTTTCCAGTGGATGTTTTTAGCTCCTTTGTCAAAAATCAATTGGCTGTAGGTATGTGGCTTTGTTTCAGCATCCTCTATTCTGCTCCATTGGTCTATGTTTCTGCTTTTGTGCCAGTACCATGCTGTTTTTATTACTATGGCTTTGTAGTATAGTTTGAAGTCAGGTATTGTGATGCCTCCTGCATGGTTCTTGTGCTGAGATATCACCTAACCCCAATAAGAATGGCAAACATTAAAAACACAAACAACAACAAATGCTGGCGAGGATATGGAGAAGCAGGAACTCTAATACACTGCTGGTGGGAGTGCAAATTAGTGCAACCACTTTGGAAAACAGTGTGGAGGATCCTCAGAAGAATGGGAATGAACCTACCGTATGACCCAGCAATACCACTTCTAGGCATCTACCCAAAAGATCAGAAACCAAACTACCAGACTAATACATGTGTGTTTATGTTTATAACTGTACAATTCACAATCACCAAACTTTGGAACCAGTCAAGGTGTCCATCAACAGATGAATGGGTTACAAAACTATGGGATATGTACACAATGGAATTTTATGCAGCCATAAAGAAGAACAAAATTACATCATTTGTAGGGAAATGGAAAGAATTAGAGAAAGTTATGCTAAGTGAGATTAGTCAGGCACAAAGAGTGAAAAGTCGGATGTTCACCTTAATATGTGGAAGCTAGATAGAAGGAGATTTAGAAGGGACTCCAGACAAAGAAGATAAAAACTTTAGATGAACAAAGAAGATGACCTAACTGAGGGAGTTGGGAGGGGGGTGGAGGGAAACACACTAAAGCACATGATGTATATATACAAACTTGTAAGACTCAATCACTGTGCAGAGCACTAAAGGGAGGGAACATGGAGGGAATAGGGTGGGACTTGAGGGAGGGCTAAATGGGCAATGTGTGCATGTATGATTCTTCTAACCTGACACCTATCAAATGTCTAATTACAATGCACCAGTAAATGGATATAAATTAAAAAAATATTTAAAAAAATTACCTCCCCAGAAAGATGTGTCAAGCTAAGCTTGACATCACTGGAGGCGGCTGTGGGCATTCTGGGGAGGTGACGTGAAGCAAAGAGGGGAAGAGGTGCTGCTGCTGCGCCCTGTATGGACCAGAGAGCAGAGAGGACCAGAGCCTAAGGCAGAATGAAGGAAATGGACAGACTTGGAAGGTCTCTGCAAATCAGGTTGATGCTGCCATAGGTTTGTACCTTCTTTTTTTTTTTTTTTTTTGGTACTAGAGGTCGAACCCAGAGGCATTCTACCTCCGGGCTACACCCCCAGCACTTTTTTTTTTTTTTTGCGGTACTGGGGATTGAACCCAGGGGCATTCTACCTCCAAGCTATACCCCCAGCCCTATTTTTTAGTCTTTATTTTGAAACAGAGTGTTGCTAAGTTGGGGAGGGCCTCACTAAGTAGCTGAGGCTGGCTGCAAACCCAGATCCTCTGGTCTCAGCCTCCCAAGTACTGGGATTACAAGTGTGCATAACCACGCCCGGCTCCCCAGCACTTTTAAAAATTTTTTGCTTTGAAACAGGGTCTTGCTAGGTTGCTGAGAGTCTCACTAAGTTGCTGGGACTGTCCTCGAACCTGCAATCCTCCTGTCTCAGCCTCAATCAAGGGATTAGAGGTGTGCACCATCACACCGGGTTTGGTTTGTACTTTCATTAAAGGTGTCATGAATTCCAGTATTTTACACATCCTCTTTCACAATGCCCTCCGGAGGCGTTTCAGGATGGCTGGATGATTCGCTATTTTGGGATGAGTTTCTATTTTGGATTATCCATATCTATTTTTATATGAGCAGCGGCATGTTAATGCTCAAGTCCTCATCAAGACTGTATTGAGCCCGGTGTGGTGGCACACGCTTGTAATCCCAGTACTTGGGAGGCTGAGACCGGAGGATCCGGGTTCGCGGCCAGCCTCAGCTACTTAGTGAGGCCCTCCGCAACTTCGTGAGACCCGGTTTCAAAATAAAGTATAAAAAATAGGGCCAGGGGTGTAGCTCAGAGGTAAAACGCCCCTGGGTTCAATCCCTGGTACCGCAAAAAAAAAAAAAAAAAAGACTGTATCGAATGCAAACAACAGCCATGTACATGAGCCAGCGTAAGAAGAAAGGGGAAATTTTTCATGGGATACAAGGATGTTTCAGGAAAACGCCAATGTTGCTGAGGCCCTGGGAGCCTGGAATCAGAAAGGGCAAAACATCGGTATCCAGGACAGCCATCTTCTCGGGCTCTAGGGGTGGGGATATGCAGGGTGTGCTGGCCGTTTCTGTCTTGGACCTTTCCTCATCCTCCTAGTCCTCCTTCAAAGATACAGCTGCCCTTAATTGTCTGGATTTACAAGTGATCTTATCACAATTCCAAATTTTCAGTAAACTTTGGCTCAGTTCGGCCAGGTATCCACCCTTGTTACAATCAGTTGTGGCCGAGATTGCGGATGTTAAGGTATAAACATGATGCTGGGTTCAATATCTGTGGAAGGAAGTCATTCTCAGAGAAAGTGGGTTATTGTGGCCAGGCATGGTGGCACCCGCTTGTAATCCCAGTACTTGGGAGGCCGAGACAGAAAGATCGCAGGTTCTCAGCCAGCCTCAGCTACTTAGTGAGACCCTCTGCAACTTAGTGAGACCCTGTTTCAAAGTAAAGAATAAAAAATAGGGCTGGGGGTGTAGCTCAGAGCTAGAACACCCCTGGGTTCAATCCCCAGTACCGCAAAAAAGAAAAAAAAGGGTTATTGTGAGCTGGAAAGATATCCCAGATGTACCTACTACAGCTGTTTGTGTATTATATATAATCCCTGCATCCCTTCCTACCAATCTTAATATCTACGTTACTCACTTGTCTGCTGGTTTCTCCTCTCTTTGAAAGCTCCTACAGACCAGGGACCTGGCTGCCCAGATCTGGACACCAGCAGGTTGCTTCAGACAAGGTTCTGCATCTTCTGAGAGCTATAATGGAGAATATTTAACATGTTCTCAGACCTGTGCTTCATCAAGATTAGACATACATTGTTTTGTTCTAAAGCTCAAAATCAATAGAATTTTAAAAGACTTGTGATTAACATAATGAAACTTTTTGTCCCTCATCAAAGATAAAATAGTATTACTAGAGGGTCCCTTTGCTATTAACATGGGGAAAGAGGACAGCCAATAGTAGTGAGGGCTTTTCAAGATTCCTTCTGGTGGCCAGTTTCATGGACCTCACATGAGGCCCTATCCACGGAGAAAGCTAGTACAGGAGAAACTGTG
Organism: Glis glis; assembly: GCA_004027185.1. NCBI lineage: Eukaryota > Metazoa > Chordata > Mammalia > Rodentia > Gliridae > Glis > Glis glis. The sequence continues at coordinate 3,456 of PVJS01007334.1, forward strand.
ATATGCTTTGGGGGAGTTACTGGTGGAGCTGATGCACAGATAGGGTCCTCTGCTCAGATTCCTTGCTCTACTCTCTTGTCTGTCCTTCTGGAGTTGTTGGTCCAGACATGATTGTGTCATGTGGTGTTTACGGTAGACACAATGCCCTCCTAGGCAAGAAAGTGACCTTTGGGGCTGCTGACCTAGCAAACTGTGTGACCTTTCCAGTTCAATACAACCACCAGGCAATTAAGAGTTCCATTTTTAGAAAAGAGATCAAATGATTGCAGTTCTTCTGACTGGGTTGTTTTGTGCTTGGTGTTAGCAATATATTCCTAAAGTTTACTGAAATTATTTGACCTTAAATAATTGTTTCCTATAACCATTAAAAGAGCAACATACTGAAAGAATGAATTAAGCTCCACGTGTCTAAGAATAAACTGACAAAGTTATTAATGGCTGTTATTTTTATTGGGTAGTCATATTATAGATTGCTGTGTCAAAAAACTTCGTTTTAAATTCTAGTTTTTGAACCAGGCGTGGTGGCACACACTTGTAATCCCAGTACTTGGGAGGCTGAGACAGGAGGATTGTAGGTTCGCAGCCAGCCTTAGCTACTTACTGAGGCCCTCCGCAACTTAGTGAAACCCTGTTTCAAACTAAAGAATAAAAAATAGGGCTAGGGGTATAGCTCGAAGGTAGAATGCCCCCTGGGTTCAATCCCCAGTACCGCAAAATTATTTAAGTAATTAATTACTTCTAGTTTTTGTATCTGTATGTGTGTGGTGGGGGTACATACCGGGGATTAAGCCAGGGGTATTCTACCTCTGAGACATACCCTTGGCCCTATTTTATTTTTTATTTTGAAACAGGGTCTTGCTAAGTTGCTGAGGGTCTTGCCAAGTTGCTGAGGCTAACCTCCAACCTGTGATCTTCCTGTCTTGGCCTCCCAAGTACTGGGATTATACCACCATGCCTACTACAACTCAAAAACTAGAATTCAAAGCCAGGAACCACCACACCTGGCTTTGAATTCTAGTTTTTGAGTTGTAGGGTATTGGTTCCATGGAAGGAAAATTTAGATTCTCAAGTTCGACCCCACTGATAGGACCCAGACAAACTTCAGTCAGATCCATCTTTGAAACATAACCATGTATAGCAACAGGATGATATCACACCTTTTGCTGATAAGGCAGGTGTCTGTCCTGTTCCCAACACCACTCCAGCATCTGTGACCCCCTAGCACACTGACCGAGGGAAGTGAGTGCCGACACTTCTTGCTCATTCCACTACCCAGCTCCCTGGGTGACCTTAGAGGTGTCTGCTGGGCCTGGAGATAGACAGTCATAATGAAGACACCTGTCCCCTGCCTGTGCCAGGGGCATGCTGGGAGGCCACAAATAGGCCTGCGTAATAGCACGAGGCAGCAGAGAAACATCATAGGATGTTGTCATCAGCTCCTGGTGTCTGATGCTCTCTCCATCCCAACCGCTCCGGTCCAGGATTGGTCCTTCACACTGATAGAGCCACAGGCATTGCTGTCTTCATCGAGGCCATTTTTAAGGATGTCAAGAACAGGTCAGGCTTTCCCTGTTGGCAGACGGTCGTGAGAGGGATGGTGTGACAGGTGATGTGAAGTGCTGGCCTTGGGGGTGTGTTGCAGAGTAGGAATGGTATCAGTCTGTGTGCTCAGGCAGCGGGAATAGAGAAGATGAGACAGACGTGGAGACACAGTTGGTGGGAGTGCAGTGGTCCTCTCTGACCACCTCATCTCTTTTGTATCTTATCATTGGCATTTTGAGAAGTACTTGAAGTGTCATATAATCAATCCATTGATCCACCTGATGCTTGTGTCCTATCTGTTCCATATCTGTGACTGATTGCTTCCAGGGCTGGGCAACTCATTACCTTCCACAGCACAACATCTGATCTCTGGAAATGATGGCTACAAGGTTCTTCTATTCAGCTGGAAATAACCTAGATATCCAAGAGTAGGAGAATGGTTAAATAGGGGACATTGTGTGGAATATTATGCAGCTGGTGAAAACTATATTTTCAAAGAATTTGAAAATGATATAGAAAGACACTCAAGATGTTAAGAAAAGCAAGAACTAAAACTATTTGCAATACACAATGCTACATCTGTGAAAACTCATACATGGGCATATGTGTTTATATAAACATATATATATACTGGCATTAAAAAGATGAAGTTAAGCTGGGTGTGGTGGCACACATCTGTAATCCCAGCAGTTCTGGAGGCTGAGGCAGGAGGATCTCAAGTTCAAGGCCAGCCTGAGTAATACAGCGGGACCCTGCCTCAAAATATTTTTTTAAAAAAAGGCTGTGGATGTAGCTCCATGGTAAAGTGTTTGCCTAGCATGCATAAAGCCCTGGGTTCAATCCCCAGTTCTGGAAAAAAAAAAGACTAAGATAATCTATTAGAGGTTGAATCACAGGTGATTTGTTGTGGCAGACACTGGTGGGGGCTACTAAGAGACAACCCCTTATCTATCCCTTTCCAGCCTCCACTTACACAGGCTGGGAAGCCAGATGGTCCTCTTCCTGTCTCTCTTGTCACTAGAATTGACCACCTAACTCAGTATGGTCAATGAGATATGCAAAGACATCTGAGAAATTATTTCTTTTTTGACAGAGGAATAGCACCAGTAAGATAAAGGTTCTTTCTGCTAGGTTGGTCTGCCTCCTCCCTGTCACCTTCCTCCCTCACTTAAGAGTGCAGATGTGTGTTATTGCAGCTTCAGCAGCCATCTTGTGACAATGAGGCCATAGACAGGAGGATGAGGCCCAAACTCTAAGGATGGTAGAGAAGAAGGTTGGAGAAAACCTGGGGCCGTAACCACAGGCTACTTCCAGGCTTCTTTATAAGAAGTAGTATTTGTCTTTTTAAAGTCATTATTAATCAGATGTTCTGTTACTTACAATTAAGCCAATAGTAATGGATACCTTTGGTTTCTTCATTATCTTCTCACTCTGCTTTCTCCCTGAAGCATTCACCCACCATCCTGACTTCACTCCTCAGAGCAGTAGTGACAAGCCCAATCCTTCCCCGTGAGGCAGAATTTTAGGTATCTGCAGAGAACTCTCATGTCTCTGTGGACGCTGCTCTTCCCCACTGCTCCGGCATGATGCCGCGTGAGGCTCCTGGTCTCGCTGCTCCTTCATTGTCTGCATGCCCCTAGCTTGCATTCTCCAGAACAGACACCAGGCAGACTGAACCTGTTTCCAGGGGTTCAGCCAGAAAGCACAAAACTCATCACCCACTGCTTCCTTTGCATCCCATTTCCTCTGAGAGCAACCTCAGCTCCCATCTGCCTTTGGGGTCCCCTCCTCTCAGTCAAACCCCTGATCCTTTTCCACGCATTTGGCACAGTTCATCTTATTTTGCTTTATTTATTTATCTATCTCAAGTGCAGGACATCCCCTTCACCCTTATTAGGTTTCTCTTATTAAATTCGGGCTGGCATCCTTAGCTCGTTGAGACTTTTTGTGGATCCTAATTACGCATTGACTGTTCCTTTCAGCTTCCTGTCCTCCGCAAATTTGATAAGCACGTCTCCTGCTTCTCCACTTCAACTCCTTGATAACAAGTGCAACCCAGATGTCAGCTGACGTCACCCTGTCCTTGGAGATTTAAATAAAATTAGCTCAAGAGAACTCTCACACATCCTGCGGGAAGTCAGACGCACCCCTCCCTGAGAGCGGTGCAAGCTCGGGGCTTTCGCAGTCGGTCACTCGTGGGCCCACCTTCCTCCTCCCCCGGCCCCGCGCTCAAGTACATCCTCACTCTGTGGCTGCTGTCCCCTCTTAGGTGCATGCCAACCAGGCCCTTCCTTTCATCTCTTTAAATAAACTGCTCATATAAGACCGACATTGGAGCTAGCTGTGGTGGCTGGGGGTCATGGTGACAGCAGGTACTCAAATCACTGGAATGGATAGGTATCCTTTTCTGTCCTTGGAAGTCCCTCAGTAACAACACCAACAGGACTTTCTCCCTGGTTTCCCTTCCCTGTGAGCTCTCATAACTACCCAGGGAAGCCAGGTCCTGGCACTGCCCACGACAGCCCTTGTCCCAGCCACTGTTGGTGGAAAAGAGCGAGGGACAGGAGGGCTTAAGGGTAGACCCTTGGGCAAACTGTGAAGGGGTCAAAGTACACTTAAGATATCTTCATCCTTCCTTTTATTTTATTTTTTTGTTTATTCATTTTTGCGGTACTGGGATTGAACCCAGGGACATTCTACCTCTGAGCTACACCCCCAGCCCTATTTTTTGTTCTTTATTTTGAAACAGGGTCTCACTAAGTTACGAAGGACCTCACTAAGTAGCTGAGGCTGGCCGCCAACCTGGGATCCTCCTGTCTCAGCCTCCTAAGTACTGGGATTACAAGCATGCGCCACCACGCCTGGCTTCATCCTTCCTTTTAAATTTACATTTTAATAATACATTGCATTTAAGTCCGGTCTCATGGAGCATGTCTGTAAACACAGTACTTGGGAGGCTGAGACAGGAGGATTACAGGTTCAAGGCCAGCCTCAGCAACTCAGCGAGACCCTGTTTCAAAATAAAAACAATTTTAAGGGACTGGAGATGTAGCTTGGAGGTAGAATGTTCTTGGGTTGAATCCCCAGTACATAAAAATAATATATTGCATTTAATTCGGTATGACCAAAGTATTATTTTACCATGTATGTGTCCCAGGATTCAGGAGCTGAATCCCTAACCCCCAGTACATGAGAATGTGACCAGCTTTGGAGATGGGGTCTTTAAAGGACTGACTAAAGTAAAATGTGGCCATGAGGGTGGGCCCAAATGCAACCTGGCTGGCTGAAATCCAGACATAAGACAGAGACACCAGGGTGCACGAACACAGAGAAGACCCTGTGTACGCAGATTCCCAGAGAAGGTGCCCATCTGCAAGCCAGAGGGAGAGGCCTTGGAAGAAACGGCTTGCCAGTACCTTGATCTCGGACTCCAGCCTCCAGGACTGTGAGATAACAAGCGTCTGTGCTTAAGCCAGCCAGTCTGTGGGATTTTGCTATGGCTGCCCTAGCAAACCAATAGAGCATATAGTCAAAACAAAACAGAACAAATCAAGGAGCAGAGTGGGTTGAAAGGTGGTCCCCCAAAAGTTATGTCCTTGTTCACTGTAACCCGTGAATGTGACTTTATTTGAAAAGGGGTCTTTGTATATATAAAGTTAAGGATCGAGCCAGGCGTGGTAGCGCATGCTTGTAATCCCAGTACTTGAGAGGCTGAGACAGGAGGATCCGGGTTCATGGGCAGCCTCAGCTACTTAGTGAGGCCCTCCGCAACTTCGTGAGACCCTGATTCAAAATAAAGAATAAAAATAGGGCTGGGGGTATAGCTCGGAGGTAGAATGCCCCTGGGTTCCATCCCCAGTACCACAAAAAAAGTAAAATAAAATTAAAAAAAATAAAAATAAAGTTAAGGATCTAGAAATGAGATCATCCTGGTTTACCCAGGTGGGCTCTAAATCCATTGACAAGTGACTTTATAATAGATAGAAGAGGCTGGGCATGGTGGAGCACACCTGGAATTCCAGTACTTGGGAGGCTGAGACAGGAGGATCGCAGGTTCAAAGCCAGCCTCAGCGACTTAGTGAGACTCTCAGCAACTTAGCAAAAGTAAAACTGGGCTGGGGATCTGGCTCAGAGGTAGAATGCCCTGGGTTCAATCCCCCGTGCCAAAAAAAAAGACAGAGGAGGAGAAGACTCCGTGACGCGGAGAGGACCATGTGAAGACATGAAGACGCTCCTGGACTGGAGCGGTGCAGCCGCAAGCCAAGGATCCTGAGCCTTCCAAGAGAGCACAGCCTGGCTCACACCTTGGTCTCAGACTCTGAGTTCCCAAACTGTGGAAGAATAAATGTTTATTGTTTTAAACCACCTGTCTTGTGGTGATTTGTTACAGCAGCCCTAGGAAACTAATATAAGGAGGGACTTCATGTTCTTTTTTCATTCTTTGAAATATGGTGCATATTTTTTTTTCTAGTACAACTCAATTCAGAGTAGCCAAACTTCATACCAGTTTATTCAGAAACAGAGGGAAGGGACAGAGGGGCCACCATGCAACATCGAGCCGGCCACCAGGAACCCCCACTTCCCTTGTACTTCTCACTGCGACGTTCTTGTGCCCACAAGGGCCAGCACCTCCCGGGCACAGGGCACTCCCAGGGCTCCCACTGGAGCTGGGCAGTGGCTCTTTCACCCGCGTGGAACGCAGTGCTACCTGCAGTCTCCCTCAGGATGTGGGGGACCCAAGCTGAGCACGGCTGGGACACTGTGCACTTCCTCTGACAATGTTCATATTCTGTCCCTTCCCATGAGGGAGGAATGCGTGTCTACACTTCCCCACCGTTCTTTTCTTCCTCTATTAGTTTTCGAGGGCTGCCATAACACAGGACCACAAACTGGGTGGCTCACACGATGCAAATGTGTCATCTCCCAGTTCTGGGGCTGAGACCAACGTGTAGGAAGGACTGACTGGCTGGGCTGAGGGCTGTGAGGGAGGGATCTGCTCCCGGCCTCTCTCCTTGGCTTCCAGATGCTGTCTCCCTGTGTCTCTCCACACTGTCTTTCCTCTGTGGGTATTTATTTCTGTATCCAAACTTCTCCTTTTGACAAGGACACCAGTCCTATTGGATTAGGGTTCACCCTAACAACTTCACTTTAACCTGGTTATCTCTGTAAAAACTGTACCTCCAAAGAAGATCACATTCTAGGTTCTGTAGGTACCAGCATTATCTTTTTTTGGGGGGTGGGACTCATTTCAATCCATAATACCTCCTCTTAGGTTTTACCTCATTATCAGGCCCAGGGCCTCTGGATTTTACCTGGAATCTATGATCACCTTATTTCTCTGAATCAGACTTAGTTTTCTCATTTGTAAAATGGGTACAATAATATTTATTTTTCAGTGTTGTAAGGGCTAAATGTGATAAAATCTGGGAAGATGCTAAGACATGAGCTGATGTTAATACTATTTCCCACCACCCCTGCCCTCCATATACCCTGACCAAGGGGTGAGACCGAGACAACTTGTCCCTGGGATCTGTCACCAGCAGTGAAGTTGCCAAAAACAGGCAATATGTCATAAATCTGAGACACAAAGTTTTCCAAAAGGAAACCCACCAAGGGACAAAGTGTAATATACCAAAACACCAAATCATAGATTATGTAGAATACCTGTAATGGTTTTAATATGAGAAGTATGAGCTGGGCATGGTGGTACAGGCCTATAATCCCAGCTACTTGGGAGGCTGAGGCAGGAGGATTGCAAGTTTGAGACCAGTCTGGGCAACTTAGTGAGACCCTGTCTCAAAATAAAAGATAAAAAGCATCTGTGGATGTAGCTCAGCAGTGGAGCTCCCCTGGAATCAAACCCCAGTACCACAAAAATAAATACATAGAAGATATAAGTTCAGACTGGCCTGGCGGGGTGTGGTTTATAAACTAGTACAGGTCAGCCCATTCTCCTGGCCTCATCACACATCATCTGCCAGAGCAAGGGTCCTTGGGTGCTTGGCCCAAGATAAGCTCAGTGCTCCAAGTCCTATGACTGGGAAGCCTTGCCTCCTCATTGAGGGGACCCACCTCAGCATGGATGCCCAGACTGGCCCACTCCCCATGTCCTCCCCTCCGTGGGACAAACCCCACAGAAGCCTCTGTTTCAACAGAGCCTATTCTGTTGTGGACCTACTCCGCCTTGGATCTTTTCTTAGGTGGATGGAGAAAATACCATATCATTTTCTTAGTCATCTCCCTTCACCAGTGCTGTTGAAAAAATACTTCTGTAAGATATTGAGATTGAGGAGTAGAGTTCAAGAGATGTGGTTGACTTCTAGTAGATGTTTGGGGCACAGTTTTCTAATGGATGCACCGCTGTGCTTGTATTTCTTAGTTCTTTAGTGAAGTAAAATTCACACAGCATAAAATTGACCATTCTAAATGGAAGAGTTTAGTGATGTTTAGTATATTCACAATGTTGTGCATGACCATCTCTATCTAGTTCAAACCATTTTCATCACCCCAAAAGGAAACCCTATACCCAATTTAAAAAATTGTCCATTGCTATGATCTAAATGTTTATGTCCCCAAAATTCATATGTTGATATCCTAGTCCGAAAGCGATTGTATTAAGAGGGGAGGCCATTGGGAGGTGATTGGGTCATGAGGGCAGAGCCCTTATGAATGGGATTAATGTCCTTACTAAGAGGCCTGAGAGAGCTCAGTCCCCTTCAATCACATGAGGATATGGCTAGCAGGCACCATTTCTATGAGCCAAGAAACAGGCCCTCACCAGACACAGACTCTGTCAATACCATGGTCTTGGTCGTTCCAGCCTCCAGGACGGTGAAGAAGGAATTTCTTTTGTTCAAGCTATCCAGTCTATGGTATTTTGTTATAGGAGCCTGAAAGGGCTAAGGCAGTTGTGAAATGAGTCAGTTGGTCTCTAAATTAAATTCTTCATTGTAGTCCTGTGTAGCTGCACCCATTCTCCCCACTCTCACTCCCAGTAGAAAACACTGGGGTTGGGGGGCACTTCTGCTAAGGCCTCCTATGAGGAAAGGTCTCTGAAAGCCTTGTGTTGCTTCACCCTAGCCCCTGAGATGGGGTAGAGAAGAAAGAATCACTCTCCTATTTAGGTTAAATGGTGGGGAAATTCACTGTAGCACAAAAGCATAGACCTTTGGCCAATGTGAAGGTTTTCGTAATCCGATTAGGTGCCTGGCATTCAGAAGCACTTACTGCCTATTGTACAGAATGAATAAAAATGTGCTGAACTTCAGCTGCTTAACAGAACAAATAAAATTATAACTTACTAGGCAAATCCATCACAAGAAATAAGGCTGTTTCCCTTTGGGGAACCTAGAGACCTGTGATGCGGAGTGCTGAGCCTGGAGACTCATCCCAACGAAGGCTGAAGAACCCATAACAACAGCTAACGCGCCGGCAGAATCCGGAGGGGTGCACACCCTTCCCCACGCTCCTCCTCCACTCTGGTATTTACCACATCTGGGACACACCAGTTCTGAGGATGTTTTCATAGGATTGGCTTGAAAGGCAATTACCTTAGAACATTTGACTTTTAGCATCCAAATGAGTCTATCTAGAACATATAAAAGGTAGGGGATGGCTGCATTCAACCCCACCTTCCAAACCCTAATTTCCTTCCTTTCTAGTCAGTTATAGGTCTCAAGAGGCTGTTTTAAGACAATATGTTCAGAAGCTCTCAATTTTTTTTATCCTGTTTGAAATTTTTCCTCTCCTGATCCCCAATCCATCTCTCTACCAAAAAAAGCAATAGTGAAAATACAGCTATGGGCTTCCTTTGAGAAGGAAGAGGAATGGGGTGGGAACTGGGGTAGGGCAGAGAGGCAAACGGCTTCACACTAAGTGAAGACACATGTGGCTGGCGCGGACTCACTGCGCGGCAGGGTGGGAGTCGTTCCCTTCCGGTGCCGTCTGCCCCCTCGCAATGGCAAGAAGCAGGAAGGTCTGTCGTGAAGCTCCTGTGAGCTCTGCCTGAGCATCATGTTGAACTTGATGTGGAGTGAGCATTGACGTGGCTTTCTCAAGTCATTCTTTGGAGAAGGAGCACAGACAGATGAACCAAGGATGGACAAGGATTAGAGCTCTGAGCACCTGCCTGCTGAGCACTGTCCTCATCACCCAGAGATACCCCGGCAAGGACGCCACACACCACTTCCATAGCACAGACTCCATAACCATGGATAGCAACAGAAATCTTGACTGTTGCTTGAACATTTATTGGCAAACCAGACTGAAAAGACTCCCAGACAGTCAGGCCTCGTCAGGCTTTTACTGTCTTCTTTGACAAATCCAACATCCGAGGACATTTTCTACTACTCTCCAGCTGTCTGCTATGTGTCCTGCTCCTGCCACACGGCACCCTCTCTGTTCCTTGAACAGGGAAGCTCCCACCTGGGCCTTTGTACTTGACATTGCCTCTATGCAGACGCTCTCTCTCAGACAGCTCTCCATTGCTCCATCGCCTCTTCAGGTCCTTGTTAATGTCGCCTCACAGAGAGCTCCATCCCTCCAACGCCCTGGCACGGCCATTCGCTCTGCTTTGTCTTCCACGTATTCACCACCTCTCTCTTTCTCCCACAGAACCCGAGGGCAGGGCGCTTGGCCTCTTTTGTTTACTGCTCTAACCTCAGCCCCTAGATCGGGCCTGGCACATGGTGGGCACTAAATAAGTACTTGTCTAAAGCAACTTTCCACGAGAGAATGACATTTCTATGTGTCATCAATACATTTTGAGGAGACTAGTTTCCAGGTCCTATACTGTGCTTTTATTATTTCCATAACTACTGCAAACAATGCTTTCTAAACATATTTACTTTCCAGGTAAAGGTAATAGCAATATAAAAATTCATATAATCATTCAATAAACCCCCATTGAACACTCACTGTACAATAGATCCTGGGGTAGGTGCTAGGGATTTAAAAAATTGACTAAGACCTAATTGTTGGCTTCAAGAAATTCTAATGGGGAAAGAGAAACAAACCACAGAAAGAATAACTATTATGTGAGTATTAGAGTGGAGAGAGTGTTACATTACAAAAGTCTGAGCAGCTTTAACAAACAGACCTAACAATTCCATGGCTTAAAGAAAAAAAGAAGTTCTCTTGCATAATAGGGAGGAGGTGGGCAGGATGCTCTGCTCTACAAGATCATCAAGGAACCAAGTTTCTTTCATATTGCCTCCTTTATATCTGGGGACTTTGTCCTTCTTGCATGCTTGAAGTCGATCAGATTAAGCCTGGTGTGGTGACACACACCTGTAATCCCAGTACTTGGGAGGCTGAGACAGGAGGATCACAGGTTCAAGGCCAACCTCTGCAACTTAGCAAGACCCTCAGCAATTTAGTGAGATCCTGTTTCAAAATTTAAAAAAATAAAAAGAACTGGGGGTGTAGCTTGGAGGTAGAGCACCCCTGGGTTCAATCCCCAATATCAAAAAAATTAGATTATTGCTTAGAAATAGTTACTTCTCCCCAATATCTATGGGAAGTGTACTGTGTTCTTCCCCTAAGACTGGGACTACGCTATGTAACTGGCTTTGGCCAAGTCTAGGATATTAAAGGTTGTGGCTCATTCAGCTTAGTGTATACTGGCCTGGTTGGGCTTGCCCTCTAATGTCCCTGCCTTCACAGCTAGAGCTTCCCTAGGGAATAACTGCCCCTTCAAGCCTGGGCCTCAGCACAGACATTTGTGGGACAGATCAGCGCTCAAAGCCAGCAGGTCCTGCATGACCCACAGCTAGAGGTAGTTACTGAGCCAACAATCGGAGAAAACAAAGGACTGTAGCTTTCAGCCTGAGTTTGAGGGTGGTTTGTTACCTGGTGATAGCTCACTGATACAGTGGTCAAAGCTGGCTCATGGTGCAGCTGTGCTCCAGCTCACAGGAAAGAGACAGAGCGTAGGGAACACTGCAGTAAGGCCTAGAAGTGGCACGGGTCACATCTCACATTCCCCAGAGGGGAACACATAGCTGCAAGCTAGGAGTGGGGCTGGGGCTGGGAGAGTTGGTTCCTGGCTGGCTGGCCAGATGTTTAGGTACCAGATGTTTTTCCATACTATTTGTATGGAAAAAAGGGGGAATGGAATTTAAGGGATAGCTAGCAGTGTTTGCTAAATGTAATCAATGAAAGAAAGGTCTTGCTCTGGAGAAATGAAAGGAACCATCAGGAGAGATTCCCCAGGAAAACAAACTACTTGAGCTGAGGCTCGAGGGGACCAGTAGGAGTTTTCCAGATGGAAAAAGCAGGAGTCTAAACAAACAAACAAACATATGCAGTATATATGAAAGGGAGAGATGTATGAGAAACCATAGTTTGATTGTGGGGCGGTAAGGAGATGGGTATGCTTGGAAGGTCCTAGGAGGTACCAGAAGGAGAGCAGATGCAGGCACAGGCACAGCATGACTCAGATATGTGGACAGCTGGTTTGTCTGGATTTACTTCCTATCCTGATAGATCTTTATGCGTTTTATATTGTCACAGAAAAAACAGAACTGAGGCGTAAGTTTTATAATTTTAAGAACTGATTGTGTGCACCTTTTCTCTTCTGCTTGACTCTTTTCGTCCTAGGGAACGGGGAACTGGCCCATGTGCTCTCACCTGGGTGCCCCTAGGACTTTGACGTGGCCCTGGCCCCTGTGGCTTCAGGGAAGCATGGTGTACCTTTTCCAAACCTCTGCATTCCCGGCTCAAACTTCCCACCTTCGCTTCTCTCTGCATTCCCGGCTCAAACTTCCCACCTCCTCTTCTCCAGATCCTATCTGAGAAGCACACACATTTCTCTCCCCACCTCCCTAGATCCTCACTTCCATGCAGAAACTGAATGAAACTGAAAGATTATTCCAAAATCAAAAAACAGGACTTGTGTTTTTCAACACCTTCACTGCTGAACAGCAGAGACGATGTAACGTAGGCTGTCGCATGGGAGTATATGGGGGTTGTGTCCTCCACAGCTGGACGGGCCCTTCGGTCCATTATCTAGATAGCAGTCTCATCTCCTGGTAAGTCCTTCGTGACGGGCCTTGTCTGTTTTGGGCAGTTTCTGCTTGCTCCTTCTTCCTTGTGCTAGCCAACAGAAGCTGGAGCCCATGTTTTATGTGACTTCCTGGACTTTATTCCTTTTAATTGTTCCTTGCTGGGGAGAGAGCTTTATAAAAAGATGAAATTTATGTGGCATCAGCAGAACCCAGCCCAGATGTCCCAAGTTGAAAGAATTCCACAAGGCAGGTGCTGCTGCGTGCCTGCTTCACTTAGGGTCTGATAAATCACAGATGTCTGAGCGTTTGCAACTATAAGCGTGGAGTCCGGATACAATCACTCAGAATTCTTGAACTCATCTTCTCCCCACTCCCAATCTTCAGTATACTCAGCCAGCCAAATTAAGCAAAAGCGGAAAAGAAAAACTCCCTTTAAGCACATTATTTTCTATACGAGGCTCTTTCCCCACGTGAATTGTTGGAAAAGTTTCCCCCATGACATAATGTGCCTATGGCTGTAGAAGGTACAGAAATGGCCCTGCTGTCGTGTATGCTCTGTGTTTGGGGGGAAACTCTTGAAATCCAGCTTCCAGACAACACCATTAGTTGGCTCCTCTGATAATTCTGGGAAGTACCCAACAAACCAGAAGAAAGTGGGTCAGCTTCTCAGGGGCTGATGGTGCTGCAATAGAATTCTAGACCCTTCGGTGTCCTAGAAATGTCCCACCTGCCTGTCAAGTCCCGCCACGTGAGGCGTGAGGCACAAGGCAGCCCAAGGTGGTTCTTAGCCCCTCACGAATCACGCTCTGAGGCTCGCGAGAGCTGATTAGGCTAGGAGAGGCCTTGCCCCAAGGGCTGCCCATCTATAGGCTGACTGGCCATCAGTCTACCCAGTAAGGGGAATCTAGGTGGACCTTATTATTAGATACAACAGAAACATCAAGTTACTCATTATGTATGTGTGTGTGTATAAAATGCTATCGGATTTTTCAAAGTTCCAACTCTCAATTTCCATACTCAGTGCAGACTGGTAACAAATAGATCCTAGACACTGAGTAGAATTGCTCTAAATAACACTTACCCTTTCTTTCAGGGTCAGACCTTACCTCCTCCTGAAGTCTTCCTGATGATCCTCCCACACCACACATCTAGACTGGGTAGTCTCAGAGAATCCTGTATGTCCCCCGTCAGAGCACTGATCAAATTGCTTGAGATGGATCTGTCTTCCTGAGTTGGGAGTCCCACTCCTTGCCTCTCTGTGTGTCAACCTTTTGCAAAGGTTCAGGGCTCCAGGAGAGTCTTCTGCAAGCAGATTGGACAAAGGAGGTATGTCTCTGTAGACCCATTTGTGTAAGTGAAAAAAAGAAATGATGTATGTCATTAAATTTCAGATGTCATGAATTGTAGAATGTATCCCTAGTTCAGTAATGTGAAAATAAGAATTGTAAGACATATCTAGTTATCAGAGATGGCAAAATATTGGAACATGCATATCTTTTTATTTTTATTTTTTGGCACTCGGCATTGAACCCAGGAGCTACACCCCAGCCCATTTTATTTTTTATTTTGAAAAAGGGCCTTACCAAAGTGCTGTGACTGGCCTTGAACCTTCAATCTTCCTGTTTCAGCCTCCTAAAAACTGGGATTACAGGCATGTGCCACAGCACTGGGATAATACGCATCTCTTTGACCTGCTGATGTGTGGTTGTTAAAACCCCAATTGTCTTTCCTTTGAGTAGTCTCAATTGTCTCCAGGAAGAAGAGATTTCAGAAAGACTACATGCAGTAAAGCACATTTACATCCCTGATTATGAATATTCCTGCCAAAAATAGGGTTTCTGTGGCTTCTTGTAATCTTCTACAGATATTGCCACTAATCTCTCCTTCCTTCCTCCAAATTATGTATGCCTCTAGTATTCTATATTTCCTCACCCACACCTTATCCCTCAGATCAGTAAAGCCCTGGGTGGCTAGTTAGTTACCCAAGATGTTGCAGTGAGTGATTCAGAGAGGGATGGAATTTCCATTCTCCTTACCCCCAGGGAGCATTGCCCAGGGCTGTGCTGGGAAGCTCACCCTGTAAGGCAATCCAGGAAACTTAACCAACAGGACAGGTCTGGTCCTGACTCTCAGACTTTTTTTCATCTTAATATGAACAACTGATGAGTAAGGACTATAGCAGAGCCATGTGACGTGTCTGGTCTGGGAAGCAGTTATTTTGAAAAGCCCATAAATTGACCTTTTACAACTGCTTTGTTTAGTTCCACAACTAAACGAAAGTCACAGCTGCAGACTCCAGTGATATATAAACTTTATTTATTTATTTGTTTGTTTGTTTGTTTATATTGTGGTCCTGGGGATTGAACCCAGGGGCACTCTACCTCCAAGCTACACCCCCAGCCCATTTTATTTTTTATTTGGAAACAGGGTCTCCTGAAGTTGCAGAGGTTGGCCTCGAATCCGTGATCCTCCTCAATCAGCCTCCCAAGTACTGGGATTACAGGTGTGTGCCACCGTGTGTGTGTGTGTGTGTGTGTGTGTGTGTGTGTGTGTATGCGTGCGTGCGCGTGCACACACACACACACACACACACACACACACAGACAAATGGCAGTAATAATGCCAAGACTCCCAGGTAGACCAATGAAGCCAGAAGAACTGACTGGAGGTTCAGGGGCATGCAACGTTTAGAAGACGGTGGGTCCAGAAAATGTGTTAGTTCCTTGGTACTAGAAAAACACTGTCATAGAAACAATATTAGAGTAGCCATTTGAATCTCGGGCCTTCCCACAAATACCTCTGTAACCTACAATGAAGCCATCCTCTTATGCTGATGGTAGTAACCTGATTTCTGGCAGTTGGGACCCAGTGACAAGGAGGAGGAAGGAGAAGGCATTTGCCTTGGATTTTCCTTTCTTCATGCTTTTTCCTTCCTGGAGCCCCCTCCAGGCATCCGGCTGCTCTATCTGGACCCTGCCCAGGCTTGCTCAATTTCCCCACAGCCTGGGTGGCTTCTCCCCTTTTTGTCCAGGCAAAACTCTCATTCCCTTTGAAAAACTCAAAAGTGATCTGATTGAATTTGTTGACACCAGTTTGTGTTTGACTGATTGTCTCCAATACTAGTCTATTCTCCAGGTATGCATTTTCTTTTGTGTGTGTGTGTGTGTGTGTGTGTGTGTGTGTGTGTGTGGTCCTAGGAATTGAACCCAGGAGCATTCTACCTCTGAGCTACACCCCCAGCTCTATTTTATTTTTATTTTGAAACAGGGTCTCACTAAGTTGCAGAGGGCCTCACAAGATTGCTGAGGCCGGCCACGAACCTGAGATCCTCCTGTTTTAGCCTCCCAAGTACTGGAATTACAGTCATATACCACCATGCCCAGCTTCCAGGTATGCATTTTATTTTGTTTTTTATTATTATTATTATTATTATTATTATTATTATTAGTGGTGGTACTGGGGATTGAACCCAGGGACATTCTACCTCTGAGCTATACCCCAGTCCTACTTTATTTTTTATTTTGAAACAGGGTCTCACTAAGTTGTGGAGGGCCTCACTAAGTTCCTGAGGCTGGCTGCAAACCTGCTGTCCTCCTGTCTCAGCCTCCCAAGTACTGGGATTACAAGCATACAGCACCACACCTGGCTCCAGATATGCATTTTAAAAAGTCTCCAAACCATGTCTAGTGGGTAGACTTCAGACATGGAGACAGAAGTGAAAACTATTTGGTGTGTACAAAAGGAGGATAATATTTTAACACATAAACACAACATACAAAGAAATATGATGTAAATGTACATATATTTGCATTGTATATCAGTTATGAATCTTAGATGTCAAGCACCAGAAACAAATTCCAACTAACTTACACAGTGAAGCACAAACTTGATAGCTGTGGAGTAACTCATAGACTCAAAAGAAAAATTGAAGAATCAAACTTAGACAGGTAGCAATCTCAGTTTGAGTGGAAGGGGAAGGTATGTTTTAAGCAGCAGGAGTGATGGGTGTGCTCTTATTAGAAGGAATCAACTCCAACAGTCATTTTGTCTCAAGATTCAGATTCCTAAATATTCTTCCTCGGGTTGGAGACCCTCTCTGTGGCTGGGGGAGGGCAAGGCATCTTGACTGACAGTCTTGACCAAGGGGAGAAGGTAGTACACTAGTGTGAAATTAGGGCATGGTTTCTAGAAGAGCAGATGGTCACTGGTCAGATGGCCCTCTCTCTGCTGAGTTCTCCAGGCATCAAGCTCCTTGACCAATGATGCTTGGAGTATGTCCTTGGGTTCAGTCACCTACTCTCTACTTTTCACAACCTCCACCCTTTCTTTTAGAACCCATAGCTTTCTAAAAGATCCAAATCAGCTTCCACAACAACAGCAGCTCTGATAAGGTGCCTGGTCAGCCCATCATACCCTCAGTCCCCAGCTCTTAGTATGGTATCTAATCGCATACCCAGGAACACACCACTGAAAGAAAAGTCAAGTCATTGGCAGGTTCGACAGCTTCCTGTGCACTCAGAGGAATGGACTGGGTTGGTAGCCAGGTATAGCATGCTTCATTCTGGTCCTCTGGGCAGTGTTCCAGTTAAAGTGAGAAAAACTAAATCAAGTCCAGTGACATTCCCATCTCCCCATTCAACTATGGAGTCCTTTCTTTCTGACGGCCACGGATCTGGCTTTTTAGAATGTGCAGAAATCCTTATTTGTTTAAGGTGGCCTTCCTGGAAGGCGATTCTCAGAATTACTTACTTGAACAAGGTCTGATTAATGCCCAATGAAAGGAACAGTGCTGCCAATTAATATTTAACCTGTTGGAAAGGTAGCTGTGTGTTTGGGGTTTAGTAACAGGTCTGTAGCACAAGCTGATTCAGTCTTTCTCGTCAGCACTCCTTGGGTCATCATGTTCCCTGGTCCATGCTTTCTCCTGGCCTTGTTCTCCACTCCTCTTCCCCACAAAGAACCTAGGAGGAAACATGGAAGGCCGAGCCTCAAGCTGAGACTTGCTAACCAAAGGCGTAGCTGAATTTAAGTTTAATATTTACCCAGCCAAGAAATACTCTAATTAAGACTAGCTCTTTAAGTCTTAAAGCCCCACCCTGGAAGGACAGAAATGAGTTCTCCCAGAGGGCTTTGTCCTGGGGGATGAGTAATCCTTTCTATACCCAGATGTCTCTGAGCTGGGGTTAGTTCCTTCCAAACTCAGATGAGAGCATAAGTAGGATTAGGGATTGAATTTTCATGGAGTGCCTGAATGGCTTCCAGAATAATAGCTGACTGTGAGGATCTCCAATCCCAGACAACAACAACAACAACAAAAATTAGTTGAAAAGGCATGAAAAGGAGATTTTTGATCTAGAGAGAGTGCCCTATATAGCAGTCAAATGTCCTGGGTTAAATCCTGTCTCTACCGTGTTTCCTGTATGACATTTGGGTGTGACTCAAATCTCTAAGTCTTAGTTTCCTAATGGGTAAATTGCAGTAATAGCGTCTACCTCATTGGGCTCTGGGGAGAAGTATGCAAAATAACCCATGCAAAGTGCTTAGTGCTTTATAATTGCTTAAAGAATATCTGTTGTCTTCATTTGATCATTCATGTGATCATCCATTCCAAAAATATACTTTGAACCCAAAATGAACCAAATATTGTGCAAGATAATGATAATACATGAAACCATGCTTTTTCTGAAGAATCACACAGTTTAGTAGGGAAGCTAACAGAAGTTATTCTTCTATGTTGTAATAATTGCAACAATCAAAGTATTATCTAAAAGTGCTATTAACATGCAGAGAGGGAGCTCATTCTGTGGAGAATTTTAGGAAGGTTTCATGCTAACATTTAAGCTGGGTCTTTAGGGATGTTTTGGACTATTTCCTGCAGAGAATAGAGGAACAAGTATTCTAGAAAGAAGGAAAGAGGAGAAGAAGGAGGAGGAAGAGGAAGAGGAGTTGATTAACTTGTATAACTGAGTGCAGAGAAGTCCAGGGGTTGATTTTAATCTCAGACACAGGTAGTTCAAGGGTCAACACAGAGTCTGTGGGCCAACTGTTGTTCCCAGAAGGATACACCCACTCCTATGGCAGAGGACTGGATCAGTTATCCAAAAAACGATGTATATGAAGTTTAGACCAAAAGAAGAAAATGTGACCACAATTCACTACACATTTGGTTCCCAAACAAAAATATTTTTAGGCAATACAAATATAGTTTCTTTGCTAAATATTTAGAAATGGTAAGGAAAAAGACAGTATTCTTTGAGTAATTATCTGAAAGAATGGAATTGCTCATCCGCGCTGTGCAATGGGCTTAGCCAAGTAGAAGCACCATTTCACTTGCAGCTTAACATTAGTGTCACCTAGTTCTTCCAAACTTGTGGGAATTCTTGTATTTTTATTTTATTTTATTTGTTTATTGTGGTACAGGGGATTGAACCCAGGGCCTCCCAAGTACTGGGATTACAGGCATGTGTATCATGCTTGGTTTGAATTTATACTCTGGAGTTTAGAGTTTTCCTGATCATGACCAGTTTTCTACCTAGCAGGCATTTTGTTTCACTCTTAAATTCTTTTCAACTCAAATGAAAGGGTTCTATCATTGGCATACTCCTTGACACAGAGATATGCTTGTATTTTGTCCTGATCTCAATTACACTCCATTTGCACATGTGTGCATTTGCATGTACACACACACACACACACACACACACACACTGGTGTGCTGGATCTGCTTCCTGAGAGCTGTTTACATTTTAAGGAACTTTTCAAGACAATGGTTAACACATTTATTAACATTTATGTAAACTGAACAAGTATATCACAACAAATATAATAAATTCTCAAAATTCACTGCTTCCCAATCATTTATATCTATTATACCCATATGGTGGGAATGCTATATAATGTGGTGTGCATCTCTTCCCAACTCTGGATTCAGTAAATTCATGTCAGTAGCTTGAAACTGGCCATGGTGGGAATATTTACATCATGGAAACTGGCAAGCACTATAACAAGGCCTTTTTCTTCCACAGATTTGGTTGTTAAACATTTACCAGCATACCACTGTGGGTGTGCACATGCACACACACCCCACTGTAGACTTCTTGCATAGTTTTTAACATAGGTGTCTCTTCCTTTACTGTATGTCTCAGCACAACATGGCAAGAAAAACCTTGTCATACATAAAAATATTGTAGCATATGCATCATTCACACTCTGAGTCTCATCCTAAGGTATCTATCTGTCTGCCTAACACAGTAAATAAAATAGTAACATTACTAGATATCTCAGCACTTACATTTCTTCCTGATCAGCCTTTCAGGAATTCCATATTGTGAAAGGACTCATTCAAGTAAGAAAACCGCCGTACTTACTTTCTTAGGTGTGGTATTGTTTTTTTCCCTTATTTTAAGACCACATTTAAGAACACTCCTGGCACAAATCCAGAAGTCTTGCCAACTTCCCAAGTCCTTGAAAGAGTAATCGCTCAGTAGCCAAGGATAAATTTACATTGGATGACTCTTTTGGCCTTTCTCGCTAACAGAAATGTACTTATGAATTCAGTGGCTTTCACTATAATATTATTTCCTTGCTTAGTACAATTAAGCCAAGCATAAGTTCAAAATAGAACCAAAGTCTGAATAAATACTCTTTTAAGGCTGATGTAATTTCTTGCTTTTTGCAAGTTGCAATTGAACATGTATATCTAAGGGGCCAGCCGTACAGGGGGCCAGCCAATGCATTAGACTTTTAATCTTCTTAATGGGATAAAGGTTAGACATAATTAAATATCTTTGAGTTTGAATCTTTCAGTGCAATAAGTAAATGACTTTGAATTCAATCCATCCAGGGAATAAAATAGAAGCATTTATTAAGGTAGCAATTTTGAAGGAATAACTCTCCTGCTAGTCAAACTTGAAATGGCTTGGCACTTGGGCCAAATGCCTGAAAAATACATATCAACTTTAGCATCTTGTTAGTAATGGCATTCATAAGAAGAGTGGGTAGGAAGATGAATTCCTTCATCTCAGTTTTCTCTGAGCCCCAGGATTTTCCTTTTGGTTTTTTGGTTTCCATACTGTCCTATGAACTTTCTGGAAAAGTGTTGAAAATCCTAATGCAGCAAATGCCTTGAATAGCAAAGATCAGGCATTCTACCTCCGGTGCACTAGCAATTCCTCTACATCTGGTAGCTAAAAGGCAGCACCAAGAGCAGCCAAGACTGCTTGGGGAAGATTGTTTTCCTAGAAGAAGAAAGTACGTGGCTCCTGAGTTGATGCAGGATCCTCTTGGGTAGCAGAGCAGAATTCCAGCAAGGTGTTCACAAGCATGACATCCTGCCACCTCAGATCCTATCTACAACCACTGTCCTGAGATCCGGACGCCAGCTCAACATGGAATTCTCAGTGCTGGCGAGAGCCGACAGGGCCTTCCTCTCTGCTCCTTTGCCTGAGAAGACTGTGGTCTGAAAAGCTGCCTTTACAAATGCAGCCTTGTATCCGAGTTCAACAGCTCAATACTGTTAGCCAGAAAATAATCTACCTGCTAGCCACGGGAACAAACTGGATGGACAGGATTCTTTGTGGATAATTCCATACAGAGATCTGCACTGCCAGGATCAGTGGAAGGGAATAAATGAAAGGGAAGGAAAGGAAGGGGGCTGGGTCACCAGGGCCTCACTGAAGACGACACCACATCATGTGAAAGTAACAGGAACTTTTTTTGGTGGGGTACTGGGGATTGAACCAAGGTAGTTCTACCTCCGAGCTACACCCCCAACCTTTTTTTACATTTTTTTTTTGTTTTGAAACAGGATCTGGCTAGGTTGCTGAGAATCCTGCTATGTTGCTGAGGTTGTCCTTGAACCTTTGATCCTTCTCTCTCAGCCTCCCAAGTATTGGGATTACAGGCATGTGCCACCACACCCGACTGTAACAGGAATTTCTATTAGCTGCTTGATGCCCTTGTCTCTACTGTCCCTAGAGGTCCTCTCTAGTTTAAAATTTTAATCACACACACACACACACACACACACACACACACACACACACACAAATGAGCACAAACGCACACACACACAAACGTGTGTGTATATATGGTCTGGTGTCAGAACTTGTTTCTGATCATGTTCTGTGTGTGGGGAGGTTACTGGGGATTGAACTCAGGGGCATTCTATTTCTGAGATACACCCCCAGCCCTATTTTATTATTTTTTTTTAATTTTGAAACGGAGTTTCACTAAATTGCTGAAGGTCTTGCTAACTTGCTAAGTTGCTAGGCTGTCTACGAACCTGCCATCCTCCTGTTTCAGCTTCCCTAGTACTGGAGTTACAGGTGTGTGTCACCATGCCCAGCCCATGTTCTGCTTTTTTTTTTTTTTTGCAATACTAGGGGTGGAACTCAGTGACCCTCTACCACTGAGCTGCACCACTAGTCCTTTTTATTTTTTACTTTGAAACAGGATCTCACTAAGTTGCAGAGGTTAGCCTTGAACTTGCAATCCTTCTGTCTCAGCCTCCCTAGTACTAGGATTACAGGCATGTGCCACCATGCCTAGCCCATGTTCTGCATTTTGAACAGATATTTTTCTGGATCTCTGCTTCAATAACACTGTACCTTCCTTCCTAACTGTGATCCACGTTCTGTGATCTTTTGCCTGCACATTTATTTTCAGCCACTGATCCTTGACACTAAGTTTCTAGTATTCTACCTTTTCAATTCTATCAGTGTACTCTGTATAACAGAACTTATTTGGGCCGGATACCCATAGAGTGTTCACTTAACAATAGAGGAGATTTTGTTTCCTTGTTGATCAGTTCAAGCCCTGGGGAGGGGAATGCCTTGGCCTCCAAATCTACCCTCTAACTATCAAAGTTGCTATATTGGACTGGGGGTGGGGGTGGGGAGGTGAACAGACGCTTGGAAAAGAATGCGGTATTTAAGCTGATGAACACATCAAGCCCCTTCCCTCAGCGCAAACTAAGAGACGATTCTTCCAGAGGAAATGCAGGGATATGAATTTTCCCTGAGATCTGGAGGAAGGGGAAATGAGTGAGTTCATGGATGACAAATGTGGGCACAGGGCAGGTAGAGCTGTGGGTGGAAGAAGCCCCAAGACCAGGGCTGCCAGGTGGGGGGCAAGGGATGGGCTGTGCCTTTCACCAGCAGGAGCCTCATGCCTCCACTTTCTGTCCACTCCTGGATCAAGCCCTTCCCACAGCCAGTCCCCTGTGATGGCACCATCTTTGAATTCCTGGACATCCTACTTCTGGAATGTTGGCCTTGAGCATTTCCTAAGCTTGGCGGAAGAGGTGACAGCCCAATCATCTTTGTCAGCATTGTTTCTGAAACAGTGGAGATGAAACTGAGAAACATGTGCGGCTGAAGTGACACCAGAGTGTCTCCACCGGCGTGGGTGCCTCAGTTCAGTCCAGAAGACACTGCTAGGTCCTGTGAGGCCTGAGAGACGCAGACCCTTAAGAGAACAGGCAGTCATCTGAGAACTCAGGTACAGGATGAGCTGAGAGCCCCGGGTTTGTTGAACTCCATGACAGGCGGCTCACGTCCAGCTATAGCTTTCACAAATGCTTTTCTCTGTTAAAAAGCAGTAGACTGAGCTGGGTGTGGCAGCACATACCTGTAATCCCAGTACTTGAGAGGCTGAGACAGGAGGATCACAGGCTCGAGGCCAGCCTGAACAACTTAGTGAGACCCTGAGGCGTAGCCTTATGAGAATATAATTAGATCTATTCTATCAAAGGAAGACTTAACTTAAACTTCATTTTGTAAAACTGTCATTTTGGAACCTTATATAAGCTCGCATTCTTTTGTAAAGTTAGCATTTCTTAAAAATTGCAAATGCCAACCCTTCCCCTGGCATCCCCCCTAGCCATCATGTAAAGATTGTGCAGCTACGTTCCCACCAATAGGAGTGCAACACAGAAGCTCCTTGTTAGGAATAAAAGACCCAGTGGGCTTCTGGTTTAGTGTGCTTGCATGCCTAGCTTCCCTGACGGCAAGACCCTTTCTGCAAAAAGTAAAACCGCGTTGCCAAGCCATTTTCAAACATGTGTCTTTTCTTATGAAATTTATTTATTTATTTATTTATTTTGCGTTACCAGGGATTGAACCCAGGGGCGTTCTACCTCTGAGCTACGCCCCCGGCCCTATTTTTTATCCTTTATTTTGAAATCGGGTCTCACGAAGTTGTGGAGGCCTCACTAAAGTAGCTGAGGCTGGTCGCGAACCCAGATCCTCCGGTCTCCGCCTCCCAAGTACTGGGATTACAAGCGTGCGCCACCACGCCCGGCCTGAAATTTATTTTTAATTGCCTGAAGGTAGAATGCCTCTGGGTTCAGTACCCTCCAGTACCCCTCCCCACTCCAAAAAGTAGACAAAGCTCAGACAACTGGGCCACTTCATGCCAAAGTTCCCCATGAAACCCTTCCGTGCAACTTTCTCCACTGGTAGGACTTTGTGCTTAGAGGTGATGCCCCTGAATTTGCATCATCTGCAGTTTCTATTTAGAGGCAATCCCCAGACAGAGAAATATTTGCCATAAATTGTTACAGCAATGTGACAATGGCTTTTCTGCAGCTAAGGTCACACTGCCATCGGCCTCTCACTTCCTCCTCAGTGGCTTGTTCATTCTGTGAGGTTTCCTCAGTTTCAGCAAGTCTGGTGGTGTGGAACGGCCTGCCAAGCTATTTATCACTAGTAATAACAGGGAGAGTTGTGATCTTTTACTTCTCTGTGCAGTGATCTTAATCTTGGAAGGCTTCCCAAACTCTCTTACTCCCTCTGCCTGGCCAGGGCCTCTTTTCCTTTCTAAGTGTGACATATCAGGGGCTCAGATGCAGGGCTCTCCCGCTGTGTAGGAGCTTGTAGGTCACAGTGACATCCAACAGATTCATTAACATAGCGACCGAGAGAGAAAAAAAAAAAACGCCAGGCAATTCTGCTGAATGCTGAGCCTTGTTCTAAATCCGCATATTGAATCCTGATGGGGGGGGGGATTTGAGGCACTGTTTTGCAAAAGAATTTCAGTGAGCCACAGCATGGGAGTGGAGCAGTCTGGATGGAAAGCCATTGCACTGCAAACAAACTCAGCTCTGGGAGAGTCCTCAACTAAAATAACAGCATGCTGTGGGCAACGGGCTGCCCAACTTTATTGCAACAGGTCAAAGTATTTTAAAATTTTGAACAAAGTTGTAGCAACCCAGATAAAGCCAAGAATTCCTTTTCTCTCCTCTGAGGTTCTCTTGTGGTTTACTCTCTTAGAACACAGTGCTTTTTTTTTTAGCCCTGTTTTTCAGAACCAGGGGACCTTTTTGCAACTTGCAGACATTTCCATAGATTTTGATGGATCCACCTTGGCTTCAAGGGTGAAAATTAGAGTGTGTCAATCATATGCAAACTCCCCGGAGATGTATCCCTGGAGGAAGCAGGCCTGAGCGAGGCCACCTACAGCTGGCTTACAAAGTGACCTGTGAGTTTTTGCCTGCCAGCGCCCAAGACTGTGTAGTCCACAGACAACAGAGCCTCCACATATAGAGTCTGAACAGTGGGCTACCTTGAATGCACAGTCACATTTGGGGGACAAAAGTTGTGCATAGAGAGTTAAGGAATTAAAATTTTAAATAAAAGAACAACAATGCTATGAGACTGAGTGAGGGGGGATTGCTTTTTGCCCCATCTACTTTTTTGGCTACAAATTCCTGAAAACTTGTGGAATTGCTTATTCTAGAAGTCTCAACTGGAAGACAAATCCATAACATTTTCCCACTATTATGCACCTTGGCCAGCCACTTTCTACAAGATAGTGCACATTATAAGAACTAGATTTGGAACTTTGAAAAAAACAAACTTTTTTTTTGAAACTCTGTGGCACATGCTTGTAATCCCAGTATTTGGGAGGCTGAGACAGGAGGATTGTAGGTTACTTAGCGAGCCTCAGTTACTTAGCGAGGCCCTCTGTAACTTAGCGAGGCCCTCTGTAACTTAGTGATACCCTGTTTCAAAATAAAGAATAAAAAATAGGGCTGGGGGTGGAGCTCAGAGGTAGAATGCCCCTGGGTTCAATCCCCAGTACCACACACACACACAAAAAACCAACAACAAAAGAACCAACAAACAAATTACCTTTCCCTACTTTGTTACTACATATAATCAGACACATTAGGAGGTTGCATATTTGCATTTTAAGTGGATTTTGGTGATGAATTGTTTTGGAGAAAAGCTAATGATAGATGTGGCTTGTTTGGTACTGGCATTCCTTCCTTAGCATCCTCCCCTGCTTCTTTTGATCAAAGAGCAAACCAAATCCCAAGAGAGGAGAGAGGAGCAGTGAATAGCTGCCACTGTCTCCCCCCAGGAGAACCCAAATCACATGCTCCTTCATCAGGAGGAGGAAGAGTTCCCATTTGTTGGTGGCTAACAGTCATGGTCTCCTCACGTCGTTGATCTGGGTCCTTCATATGTCACAGCAAAAGGGGTGGGGAGATGGACTGAGCGGGAGAATTTTGGTGCACAGCAAGGATGGTGCAGAGAAAGGTAAGAAGGGTCAGACTGGTGCAGGGGCAGGCCCCACAACTGCTGAAAAAGCATAGGCTTACTAAAGTCCACCAGACACGGCTGCCATGTGCACAACTCTAGGGCCCCATTCACCCTAGAAAGTGTGCAGTGCTGTTCTATGGGGTCTATGGGTCCCAGGAAAGCCTTATGACTCCACCCCACCCTGCCTGTGGCCCCAGCCTCTTCCATTCTGAGTCCTGTGGCAGACTATGTGGCAAGGAGTCTGCCCTTGAGGGCTGAGATGTCTATTCACCCAATAGAGGCCAATGACCAGAGAAGAAGTGAGTGAGTTTCTGAAACTTGGCTTTCTAAATTGTACTTCATGTCCTGCAGATTTTCCACCAGCTCTTTTTCTACTCTTGGTACATTCGTCCTTGGCCCATGCCCATCCATGTGATGCCTGAGGCTGTAGTTTGGGTTTGGGGTAGGGCCGGCTCATCAGGCCCTCAGCTGTATCAGTAATGGTAGATGTGATCAGAACAGATATGGCAATGCAAGAGGTAGGAATCCCACAAGAGCCCAGAATGGAGGACATAGGGTGCTCACAGAAGAGGTAACAGAGTTCAGGGATTGAAAAGATCTAAAACTGAGGCTGGAATGGAGGGTTAAAGTTGGTGATGGCTAACAGAAGGCACTACATGTCCTATGCTTAAGGCAAATGGCAGGGACAGGAGTATAGGGTTAAAGTTTAAGTTGGAGATGGTTCAAAGAAAGCACTGCGTGCTTTATTTGTAACATGAGTGGTAAAGGGGCCTGCCCAGTTATATCCATTGTTCAAGACAAACAAGAAAACATCAAAACTGGGAAGAGGTCTGATCGCCAACCCTTGACCCAAAGTAACTGGAACCCTCATTTAAACACTTGTAATCCCAGTACTTGGGAGGCTGAGACAAGAGGATTGCGGGTTGGAGGCCAGCCTGGGTAACTTAGCAAGACCTTTTTCAACAATAAAAGGGGTTAGGAGGTTGGGGGTGTAGCTTGGGGGTAGAATGCCCCTGGGTTCAATCCCCAGCACCATAAAAAATAATAAAATACAATAGATGCATTTCCATGTTAAAAAATACACGGGGTAAGTACCTAATTCAATTTTAGGCACATTTTGAACTGCATGCAAACATTTTGACTGTGCAGTCAAATATGTTAATTTCTAGCCCCAAAACATATGCATGTTGTTTACCCCTTGACCTCCTTGCTACTCTGCCTATGGGGCTGCCACCTTGCTATCCTAATTGATGTAATAAATGATTCTTTCTAACCCTCTCTTTGTTAGCTTTGTTTGATTTCTATTCTGCATGAGCTAAGGGACCCACTGATCCAGTGACAATACTTCTCCGTGGCTGATTCTGTTTCTCCTCAGAGTGACAATTCTGCACCTCACCTTTAAGGTGCCTGAGCTCTTCTTGTCTCTCCTGGACTTTGTCCCAGAACCTCCCCTTGCCTGCCTGCTGCTCCATCCCTTGTGCTTGGGACCCCCGTCTTTTACTTACTCAGAACTTTGATTCATTTGAGGACTCTCCTTGCTCTGCACTAATCGGTGTTCTTCTATCCTATGTTTAAACTCTACAAGAGATAGAATTTTGCCCAGTTTTGACACCGACAATCCTCTGGATATTATGCAGGGCCACGTACCAGTGTGCAGATCTCTGCCTAGACCTGACCTTAGCAGGTGCACAGGGGATCTTTCCCCTAGAAGGGGACTGTGGGCTTGCAGCACTCGATGGTTCCCTCCAGGATGCAAGACAAAGTGTGAAAAGGGAGAAAATGGAAATTTCTACTATTCCACAACAACCCAAAAGCGCCCCTGATGCTGAGGCCTCTTAGGAGCCCACCCTTAGCGAGGTCCCTACTACGTGTGGCGCTTCAGTCACAGCAGAGTCTGCAGGTTGCTGGTCTGAGTGCAACTGTTCCATAAACCAAACCTTTGCTCAAGGCTGTGAATACTAAAATTTGCTGAAGCAAGGGGTGGGAGCCGCATTACTTAAATCCTTTGAAAATTGCCTGAATAAAGCACTTCACTCAGGCGCACAGAGAATAGACTGGCCTGACCCTGCGGGGCATCCATGAGATGACCTCAGAGCTTTCTTCCTGCGTCTGGTTTCTATGAAGGAGAAAGGCTGAAGCTGAACCAATGAAACAAAGAAGTTGAGTTCAGACCCCCTCCCGCCCCAAGTCCTTTAATCTTGACTTGGGTTCTGAGTCCAGATAATTTCTACCAGAGAATATTTAAAAGCATCCACACATCATATCAGCCCCAAATATTATAAAATCGTCCTTTTCCTTTAAAGTGAGAGCTTCATTTCAAAAAGCCTTTCGTGTTTCCATTTCTTCCGCAATTATTACATATGTCATCAGGAGTGGACCTGAATAATTCTCCCAGTTCCCTCTGGTGCCTCAAAACGCCCTCTGCCTCGCGGCAGTCACATACAGTGAAATGTTCCCTTGCGTGGCTCTGGCAGCGCCTATTGTGGAGTCAGGGTTGTTTGCTCTTTGGGATCCAAAATAATTATGTAGCAGCTTCTCAGGCAACAGCTAGAATCCAGAAAAGTAACAGCAGAAGGAAATGGGCATCTCTTGCAGGAGGTATAGCTTTACTTTCTTTGCTTCTTTTGTTCATTCTTCCTTTTAAAAGCAGATAAGGAGGTATCATTTATTGAGAAGGAAGTGTGTGCATTAGCTACCATGGTAACTTAGGTTACTATTGGCACTGTCCAGGCCAATTAAGGGCCTTTCATAACGCTCATGTTTTTTCTCTGGCTTGAGAAAGCCACTCAAGTCAGAGACAGATAAGTATCTTACAAGCACTAAGCATCAGGCTTCGTATGTCCCTCTGTTGACCTTTTGGAAATCTTACTGTGCACAATGCAGTTGCATTTATTCCCAAGTCTCTGGGAGGACCCTGGGTCTTGGACTGTGGCCAGCACAGGGAGAGATCTCCTGAAACAGCCTTGCCACTGGACCCTTCTACATACACCTGCTTCCTATTCCCTCTGCAGTTGGATCCTGTGGCCCCCTGTTCAGTTTTATGGATGTCTCCTTTCCCAGGCTCATTGCCCAGGCCCATGGTCCCAGCTATCATATCTCTTTGGTGCTAGAGCTGCTTGTCTGTGAGATCGATCTATCCATCTATCATTCATCTATCCATTCATCCCTCTATCCATCCCTTTATTACCTATCACATGCCAGGTGTTGTCTTTGATTCAGGGATACTGAGATGAATAGGACATAGTTTCTGTTCTTAAGGAACTTATAGTTTAATGGATAAGGCAGACAAATAAAAAAGGCCAGTGATTTTATATACGGGTGTATAAAATTCACATGATACAAAAGATTTACAGGAAAACATTTCATTCCCACTCCTGTTGTGCAGATTCTATTTCTCCTCCCCACTAACTCCAATGGATTAATTAAAATTCTCCCAGGGATGTGTGCACATGCATGCCCCACGTATCTGGGTTGGGTGGACATTCAGTGGATGCCACATGGACATGGGGACTCTGCTTGAAGTGGGGACATGGTCCCTGCTCTAGAGGGACCCTGTGGAGCTGTGTCCTGGTCCTGGTATACTAGCAAACATACTCTCATTTTTTCAACTCTATTTACGCACTTGTGGGTTAATCTTCATAGGTTACTATGGTATTTATGATGTATACCAATCTCTAATTGCCGCTGATCTTGATACTTACTGTCTCCTCAGACACTTCTTCGGGGGTCACGAGGTACCCTAAAACTTACATTCTAAACCTAAATGAGTCATTTCCATTGTTTCTTTGGGCAGGCCCAACCCCATCACTTCACACTTTATTGGCCATGATGGGAGTTGACCATAATGTAAAATAATGGACAGGAAGGAAGACCACATCAGATTAAAAGGGTAGTTGTCCAACTCAGGCACATGTAGCTGAGTGCCCGTGGCTATGGCATAGAGACAATATATACTAGTAGAGGATTTCCAGTGGAGAAAAGCTTGTAGATGTTCAGTTCTTCTATTCTGCAGATGCTCTGGGACAGCTAGCCTAGTTATGTAGTTCTCATTACTCAGTGTTCATGCCATACAGATTGGAAAATACTTCAGTGGTTGATAGTACAAGTAAATACTTCATGGGACAACTTGAAGTGACGAATGCTTGTATTCTGTGTATAATTAAGCATACATATTAGGCCTATAATTTTAAAAACATTTCCCGAGCCACTTTAAACTTTCCTTAGGGGTTTCTCAGGGGTGATGTCCTTGGGTAAGCAGCCTGGCCATGCAGGCAAGGCCTTGGATTTCCCTCCTTCTCTTCCCTCCACTGCTTCAAAGCACCTGATTTTTGGTGTTGGGTTCTCAGTGAGATTTCTTTTGAAAAAAACTGCTCCATGAATTAGAAAGAAGGTTGAAATCCTATCTGGGTTTCTTATTGGGTATACAGTGACAATACTCTGGTGATATGCCTACAGGGTTGTGGGGATGCATGGGGAAGGGCGCCTAATCCAGTCTCAGGGGTGTGGAATGGCTCAGGAAAGACCTTCCATAAAAAGTGATTCCTGAGTGGGTGTAGATGGGGCAGGGTGATTGTGTACCTTCCAGGCAGAGGGAGCAGCATGTGGAAAGTCCCCGAAGTAAGACAAGGAAAGTTTAGCTTCTGTTGGGCATGGTGCCACATGCCTGTAATCCTAGGACTTGGGAGATTGAGAAAAGAGGATCACAGGTTCGAGGCCAGCTGTAGCAACTTAGACCCTGGTTTGTTTGTTTATTTGCTTTTGTGGTGCTGGGGATTGAACCCAGGGGCACTCTGCCTCCGGGCTACACCCCCAGCCCTATTTTTTATCCTTTATTTTGAAACAGGGTCTCACTAAGTTGCGGAGGGCCTCACTAAGTAGCTGAGGCTGGCTGCAAACCTGGATCCTCCGGTCTCAGCCTCCCAAGTACTGGGATTACAGTGTGAGCCACCATGCCCGGCTCCTCTTACACCCTGTTTCAAAATGAATAATATAGGGCTGAGGGTGTAGCTCAAAATAAAATAGGGCTGAGGGTGTAGCTCAGAGGTATAATGCCCCTGGGTTCAATCCTTCATCCCCCCAAATCCCCCCCAAAAAAAGAAAAAAGAAAAGAAAGTTTAGCCCCTTCAGAAAAGTTACAGGTCATCTAATATGCTCAGAGAGTTTGGCATAAGACAAGCCTTAGAAGGTGAGGTGAGGTGAAACCTACCTTCCTGCCCATCTCCCTTCACCAATGCTCTGGATCTGCTGGTGCCTCCCAAACTCTTGAACTTCAAACCCAGTGAGGGTACCACATGTTCCTCCCAATCCATGTGGCACTGCTGCACTTTGACCCCAGCCACTTTCTCAGAACACTTCCCACATGACCAAGCCTGAGCCACTGGACATTGAATCCAGATAGCTCGCCTGACACTTGCTTTATTGCAGTCTTCATTTACTCAGTCACTTCCCAGATCCCTGAGCCCCATCAAGTCTGAGGCCTAATTTGTCTCAACCAAGTGCTGAACTTCTACCAGAATTGGAAATGCCAGAAGTTTCCTGCCCTCGTGTACTGTTGAGTACCATGCTGGCTGCCAGCAAGGGAACTCTGGGCTCATCCAAATCAAAGAGCTCAGTTGAGAGTCCAAGGAGCCATACTTTCTGGTGGAGAAACCATCAAGTCCTGTGCTGCTATTATGGTCTTCAAATTGTTGATTGTGACAAAGCAAGTTTTGTGTACAGGAAACAACCATTTCCTTTCTATTTTAGAGGACCTAAAAAAATGTGATCTTAGATAAGGCCATAAATAATTACATAAACAATTACTCAGGCTTTGCCCTTTTTTTCTTTTAATCCTATACTGGTACTTTTTGTGTGTGTGTGTGGTACCGGGGATTGAACCCAGGGGCATTCTACCTCCGAGCTACACCCCCAGCCCCATTTTTTTTTATACTTTATTTTGAAACTGGGTCTCACGAAGTTGTGGAGGGCCTCACTAAGTAGCTGAGGCTGGCAGCGAACCCGGATCCTCTGGTCTCTGCCTCCCAAGTACTAGGATTACAAGCATGTGCCACCACGCCCGGCCCTATACTGGTACTTTAGCATTAACATCAACACTACTATTTCCCTTCAGTTTTCACAGTGAATAAAAATAGGAAGATAATACAATGTTGTAAGCACTTGGTTTTTGAAACTTTCTTTAATTGTGAGAAGACACTGTTATTGATTCATTGCTGGCTCCTAATTCGCTAACTATGCAGGACTGTGCAACTGATTGCAAAATTTTACTCCCCAAGCAGAGAATATGACATTACAGTATGTCACCGGGACATAAAGTTTCCAGCTATATGAAGTTCTTGGATTAAAACTATGCTTTCAGATGTGAACTGTAGCTCCTATATTCAGCTTTGAATATTTTAACTTCTCCCCAGCCATAAAGAAGTTAAAAGTCTGGCTACTATCTAACCAGAGTTTGGGTTTTGTAATATACTGTTATCTAACCTGGGGTAAAAAGTGATGCCAATGCTCTGTAAGTGTTAAGTGGGCTTATCCTATGTCAGTTTTCTGTGGGAAGTTAGGACTAAAATTATGATCCACCAATGTGAGCAATAAATATTTGCCATAAATATTTGTACATAGTGATAGATTTAGAAATCAAGTGTTGGGCAGTGTTCTAGAGAAAAAAGCAGGGAGTCATTTTACCATGGAGAATAAGACTTATTAACATGAGAAAATAATTTCCTGGATTTTAAGTAACTCAGTTGATTTAATATTTATTAGTATTATATGCATTTCTTTTTTTTTTTTTTTTTGCGGTTCCAGGGATTGAACGCAGGGGCGTTCTACCTCCGCACTACGCCCCCGGCCCTATTTTTTATACTTTATTTTGAAACCGGGTCTCACGAAGTTGCGGAGGGCCTCACTAAGGAGAGAGAGAGAGAGAGAGAGAGAGAGAGAGAGAGAGACAGGGAGATAGAAAGCGAGAGAGCTGAGGCTGGCCGCGAACCCGGATCCTCCGGTCTCCGCCTCCCAAAGTACTGGGATTACAAGTGTGCGCCACCACGCCCGGCTTATGCATTTCTTTTGGTACTAGAATTGAACCCAGTGGCATTCTACTTCTGAGCTACAACCCTAGCCCTTTTTATTTTGAGACAGAGTCTTCCTAGGTTGCTGAGGGTCTTGCCAAATTGCTGAGGCTGGCCTCAAACCTGTGATCCTCCTATCTCAGCCTCCCAAATATTGGGATTACAGGTGTGGCCCACTGTGCCCGGCACATTTGTCAGTTTTTTTAAATCACAATGATACATAATTATAATTTGAATGCTAAAATGCTATAAAATATGCTATGCCTAGTAAAACTTACTTTACAAAAAAATAACAAACGTAAGCTTTTAAGGCTCTAAAGCAGTTGTATAATTGTACCTTTTATCCCATTGGACCTTTTTGCCTCATAGTAGTAGATTTGATGGCATGAACGCCTCCCTAGGATGCTTTTGTCAATCATTAATTCACTCATCTATTATTCATCCATTCAACCTAACATCCGTTGAGCACCTATAAAGGGCTAAGCCACTCTGTAAGGCAGGAGGAATCCTAAGATGGGTTTTTACCCTCCAGAACTCAAACATGAGTGGAATGGAATGTTTGATGTCTCTGACACAAGTGTGAACAGAGTGAAGAAGAGAAACAAGTGGGGGGGGGCTGTGTCTAGATGAACAGGGGCTTATCTGTCAGGTCTTCTTCAATGCAAGATTGACCTGTCATGAGGAGAGTGTTGTACTATAGAATCAGAAGGCTTGAGTTTGGTTCTTTGTCCAGCTATTGACTAGACTTATGACCCTAGGCAATTCACTTCAACTCTCTGTGTTTTCTCATCTACCAAATAGAAGTAATAATATAGCTGCTCAGCCATCTCACAGAATGAGCTAGTCCATATGAAAACCTCTTTAAAAGATTATGTATGTGTATGTAATATACATAAGAACATGTATATTGTATACACACACATACACACACACACACACACACACACACACATATATATATATGTATGTATGTATTTCACATTATGGGCACTGTATCCCATTCCAAATATTGTGGCTACTTCAAGACTTCATAATGGAAGAGGAAGGTGAAATGGGAGAAGACTCAGAAGAGATGGATAAGTAGGTAAAAATAATAATAATAGCCGGGCGTGGTGGCACACACTTGTAATCCCAGTACTTGGGAGGCTGAGACCGGAGGATCTGGGTTTGCTGCCAGCCTCAGCTACTTAGTGAGGCCCTCCGCAACTTAGTGAGACCCTGATTCAAAATAAAGAATAAAAAATATAGCTGGGAGTGTAGCTCGGAGGTAGAATGCCCCTGGGTTCAATCCCTGGTACCACAAAAAAAAAAAATAAATAACAACAACTAAAGTGAAACACTGTAGACGACATGTACAGTAAACACAGGAAGGGCTGCAGGTGTGTCTTATCTTTACCAAGAACCAAACAAGAAAGAATGGATTTAAATGCCAGCCCAAGTTATTTAGGTTAGTAATAAGGGTGATTTTTTTTTTTCTAAAGAGCTGTTAAAACCTTAAAATGGCCAGTAAAGGAAGGCTGTGGTTCTCCCCGTCTGGGAGTCTTTAAAACAGGGAGACCGGAGCTGTCTAGAGCTGTCTTAGTGTCACTGTTCAGTGGAGTGTATATGGAACAGAGTCTAAGTACAAAAGCTCACATGTGATGCCTGGCACAAGTTTATTCCTTTGGGGAGAACCGGAATCCCGAGAGTCACATCAAGACCCCACTCATCCTTCTGGACACCGTGGATGGAAAAGTTAAAGTTACGCCTCCTCTCCTTTAGACCTCCATTTTGCTTTGTTCCTTTGTAATTTCAAATGTTTTGTGGAGTATCTATATAGGCCGAGGTCGTGAAAGTCATTTGCTTCAGAACCAACCATTCAGCTGCTTTCTCTGAAGTACTTGGGCTGATCCCCATTCTTGGGGGATTCTGTAATTCCACCCCGGTGCCATGTACAGGGCTGTTCAGGCCTAGTGGACACTGGACTAAGCCAATCCTGTGAGTGATGATTCTTACGTCAGCGGGCGTGGCTCAGGGATTACTGGTATGTGGCTGGCAGGAAACCAGGAAATTGGGACCTATAGAAAATACGTGGTTATTTTCCAAACTCTATAGTGAAGAAAGTGAACCAGATCTTCAAAGTGGCCAGGTATAGACCTCATCCAGGGAGAAGACAAGGAATAGTCTGCACAACCAGCCCAACCTGTTGGAGTTGTTCTGGAATGTTCCTGAACAGACACCATGATGAAACCTGTTTTCCATTCCCAAAAGATGAGAGCCTGCAAATGAGCAGAGGCCCACAGTGAATTTGCCAATTGGGCTGTAAGCTGTTTCCTCCATTTCTGCTGCCTCTGCCCTTCTCGGGCTGTAGGAAAAATTCAGGCCCGGAGGGTCTTCTGCTTTCCAGTTGTGATATTTGGGTCAGACCCATTCCTGAAGTGGCACTGCTCTTTCTTAAGCTTATTTCCCATCTGATTACACCATCACTTGGAGCGTGTGTTGCTTTTTTCCACCCTTCACCACTGGGGAGTCTGCCTCTGTATTTGTGTAGCCAGCAGGGAAAATGGCAGAAGTAGGAGGGAGTTTCTGTTGTAACATCTATTTTTAGTGGCTCATAAACTCAATATTCCTTGGCCCAAAGCTGCACATGCTTGGTTTCAGCCCAAGGGGAAGTTACTTTGGAAAGTTTGAGCAAAATCCTCTCCATGGCTGCTTGGGCTTGGTAAGGGAGAAAGAAATAAACGGGCTTTTGGAAAAACAGATGTGTAACTTTGGGCTGCTGTGGAACTGGCGGCTGGAGTCCTATCTGCCGCATCCCCTTCCAGAGCCTGTTAGAGGAGGGACTGCTGGACTGAACACACTTAGGATGCTGTGTGATAGGCTTTCTTCTAGTCCCAGGAACGTGGCAGACCGCAGCCCCTGAGACGAGAGGTAATGGCTGAGCAGTGGCCAGGCTCCAGTGTGATGAGAAAGGAGCAAGAGCTGAATCCAAACTCAGGAAACTCATGGTCTAGTCAGACCGCTGCCTCTTTCCAGCTGTGCAGCCTTGGACAGATCTATCCCCTTCCCTGGGGACTGGTGGCCTTCTCCATCAAATGATGCCTTTTTAGTTCGAATTCTGGTCTCAAATAAGGGGACAGAAATATATTTCTTCTTGAGATGAAAGCACTCAAATAATTGTGGGAAAATAATCTTCATATTTTATAGATATTGCTGGCAAGGAGTCATTGAGACCGAAGAGCAGGCTTTTCCTGACCCCTTATGAGCAAGAATAAAAAAGTGGCACTCTAGAGTACACATATATAGAGAATTTCTTGTTTGTGGAGAGTGGAGTTGCATGAAAGATCTAAATTAAAATGATGATTTTTGTTAAAATCCAGAAATTCCATATTGTTTCCCAGAAATGAAGCTATTTATCAAAGCAAAGTCAAGCTCAAGTATTTCTTCCAAAAAATGCAAAAAAAAGCTCATTTGTTTATTCATCTATTTCTTCAACTAATATTTATTGAGTGTCCACAAGTTTATACCTTTGCCCCTTGGGATGGGACAGGAAACGGATAGGGAAGAACACTGGTTGACTGTCTTGACACAGAAGGTGGGGTTTGGGGCCAGAAAGGACCCAGCGCATTGCTGAGCCAACAGGGTGACCAGATACCTAGATTATATGTCGTGTTTTCCAGGTTTCAGAAACAAATCCCCCTGCCCAGTTGACTAAGCGAGATGCCGAGGAGGCTCTGTCCTGAGACCATTGGCAGATGGCCATCACACCTACATCAACCTTCTCATTTCCTTGCTCTGTCATCATTCCCATGGGAAGCTCTGAGTTCCCACATGTCCTCAGCCAGGAAGGTCAGTGTGGACGCGTCTGTGTATGTCAGGGTGTGGCTGATAAGCACCAGCTGCTGGACCCTACTTGGACTAGAGCGCCACATCCTCTTCTATATCAGCTCCTGCAGCAAAACCACAGACCAGTCCCACAAGCCTGATCCAAGCCAGCTTTGAGAAGGGGAAACAGGCATAGCGTGGGGAGTTTGGTTTCTTGCCAACCAGGCCATGTAGACCAGGTGTTGTTGGTACTGCTGCTTCCAAAGCAGCAGAGGAGTGGCAGCATCCTTCTTCTGAGGCTTTGGCATGAAACCAAGAGAAAGGAATACCTGAACTTTTATCAGCCGGAGAAAACAATAACAGAGCTTTAAAAAAACATTTCTATATACTGATACATAAAAATATTTTTAAAATGTACATATTGTTGTTAACAAACTCCTAGATTATCCCAGCCTGTTGGTCCATGAGCCACATGTTCAATAGCAAATTTCTACTTTAGTCTCCCCAGTGCTCCTCAGGGGTAGAGACCTGATTATGAACTAGGTGGATCAATGATACTATCTCAACATGGGCCCGGGGTGATCATGTGTCCCCAGGGAGGCCATTCAGGGTTTTTTCTTTTTTTCAGTGGGGGAGAGGGGAGCTCAATGTTGAACAGAGCTCTATCTTCCCTACCTGCTAAAATGTGAGTCAGAGCCACTACCAGCGCTGAGTCCCCTCCCATGGAGGGATTGGTCTAAGATGCAGCAGACACATGGGAGAGGTGGAGCCTTGGAACAGAGAGGATAGCGACTGTATTCAAAGTTCTGGTTGCTGGTTCTAAGGGTAGCTCCACCTGGCCCTTCTGTGCTTTCCCTCATGAATATGCAAATTACCCTTTATTGCTTAAACCAGTGGTTCTCAATCTGGTTGTCATTAGAAGCTGATGCTGGGGCTTCTGGGGCTTCTGATTCAATTCATCTGGGATAGAACTGGGGCATATGTTGGTTTTAAAGGTCCCCAGATAATTCTAAGGCACTGCCAAGATGGAGAGCTACTGAATTAAGCTGGTTGCAGGTGGGTATCCATCAGCAGACACTGAGGGGGTCTAAAATGGGTTCTCAGGAATCACTCATCTAGGAGAAAAATCAGATTGGGCAGGACGGCTGGAGGCAACT
The DNA here is from genome assembly GCA_004027185.1 of Glis glis. Taxonomy (NCBI): domain Eukaryota; kingdom Metazoa; phylum Chordata; class Mammalia; order Rodentia; family Gliridae; genus Glis; species Glis glis. Next base: position 41,573 of record PVJS01007334.1, read on the forward strand.
TCTCAGAAGACAGCACCTACCGAGGGCCTGAAAACAGAGGCTGAGGACAGTGGTCCAGCCTTCACTGACTTCTTCGTTCCCTACACTCGGCCACAAGGTACCATCTCTGAATTAGGTGTAGTGTTTCAGTCTTGTTTTGGTCTTTAGTTGTTTCTAAAGGGTTAGTTCTTGCTTTAGATTATATGTTCCTTAAATGCAGGAATAGTATCTGATGCCTCTCTCCACTGTGTGTGCATTTACTGGCATTCCTAAGTACAGGTGATTAATGGTAGCCCAGCCTGCACCACCGTTGGTCGGCTTCATCGTTCAAATCTAAATCGTCCCAACTTCCCCCTTGATTGGGAAGAATCCCCAAGGCAGCCCACTAAGTTCTCAGCGTGTGTTTGGAGGAGGGGAGGGGAAAGTTCATCAACTGCTTATCTTATAGTTCAGGCCCACTTGTTAGTGGAGAGTGGATGGAACGTGCCAGAAGAGGGGTATCAAGGGCTTTGTGAACTCTCTTGCCACTTCAGGTTTAACAGCTTGTTCTCTTGAAATAGAAATAGCTGCTGGTGTTTTTTTTTTTTTTCCTGTGTCCAAGTTCAGGCCCTTTTCTCAGAAATGCAGTTGCCTGTGGAAAACTGACACTCCCTCACAAGTCCTTAACATCTGTCAGCCCCAGAGCAATAGTAATTATTCCACAGCCTTCTTGCTAAATTCCAGTGATCATCTCTGCCAGGGCCTGGAAACAGATGTGTACTGGAGTTGGTGGAGCCTCATGGAGCTCTCTGGGTGGTATCCTTTCCCCTGCCCTCAGGAAGACATGCCCTGGGAGGCTTCTAGGAGGACCTTCCACAGCGGGTGTGTGTGCGGAGTCCTGGCGAGTGGGTGGAGAGCTCTCAGGGTGAGCCTCCGGCCAGTTCTCTGAACTCAAAGAATGATGATCAAACAGACATGGTCCTTGCCAGAAAAAAAATAGACCCAAAAGCTCATTAATATGTAGAAAATCTTCCACAAATGTAAACACTCTCATTCTTCTTCAGTGTTATTCATGAGTGAGAGCAAGGAATAAGATGCCTTCTGTCAAAAGTCCTTTGTTAGGAGTCTAGAATTGGGCTGTGGTCCTCAAGATTTTATTCTGCCACTAACTGTCCATTCTGGTAACAATTTTACAGTTCAGCAAATTAACAAAGGTCAGTAACCTTCAAATAACGTGTGCTGGCAACTAATTATAATTATTGGCAAGAATAGTAGGGGGTGATTTCCAGGTAACTTGGATCTACATGGGTATCAACTCTTGTTTTGTAGAGATGTGGCAGAAATAAAAGGCTAATTGGACAGAAAGTGTTTCCTCCTAGGTGTAGGCTTGGTATATTAAATGGTTCCCCTTTGGCTTAGTGAGACAGAAAATTCATTTTTCTAGCTCATTTGAGGGTTTCTGTTGTGCCTGTTTCTCTCTCCCTCTTTCTTCCTCTTGGCTCAGTGTGATCCCCAGGTACTTTCTCCCAGAACACCTGGGGAAGACCTGGTTGTAGGGCAGGGGTGGGCCAGTCAAGCGGAGCTTCTTACTGCACAGGCTAACAGGGCAATGGGCTAATGGCAAGGGATGGCTGCCCCAAGCGCTGTCCCTCCCAGGCCATGTGCTAGAGGTGGGACCCAGCCAGGTCTTCCCAGCTGGCTCTGAAGCCCCATGCCTCAGTAATCAATCTTACCATCTGACTCCAGAGGGACTGCATGCCAGGGAGAATGGGGACATCTCTCAAGAGTGAGTTAATCCATGCTTCCTGATAAGTTTCCAAACACCACTCTCCCCACTTGCTTTCTAAGTCGGTTGCAGAGCTTTCTCTTGATAGTCTCAAAACACCTCTCAATGTTATATTGAGGGGTATTTCCACTTTTTTCATTCCGAGACTGTGAAGGATCCAGGACTCATGGTTTGTATACTCCATGTGCCCACAGTATTTGTGTGTACCACTCTCTTGCCATGTGTCATGTTATATTTTAATTAGAGGTGGTCCCCGATTTGCAATGATTCAATTTAGGATTTTCAACTTTACAATGGCATGAAAACATACCCATACAACCACTCTGTTTTTCCTTTCAGTACAGTATTTAACAAATTACATGAGATATTCAACTGTTTATTATAAAGAAGGCTTTGTGTTAGATGATTTTGCCCAATGGTAGGCTACTCTGGGCTAACCTACTCCAGTAGGTTAAGTGTATTAGATGCATTATTGACTTAATGATAGGTCAACTTATGATGAGTTTATCAGGACATAGCCCCATCACAAGTCGAGGAACACCTGTCTCTGTGTACTCCTTCCTCATTTAATAACCAGCAATAAGAACTAAACCTTATTTATTTCTGTAGACTCAGCAACTAACAGCACAAAGTTCCTCACACATTGTAGGTGTTGACTAAACCTATTTGAATAACTGCTTTTCATGGACTACATCACAGACTTTTGTTGATTTTCCAGGAAAAGTGAGAACATGAAGAGTTAAAATATAAAGATCTGTTCAATGTTAAGTATGAGTAGGGGAAATATATTTGACTCCATGTTCAGAGCCTGAATTAACTTTTGTTCTTAGTATAACCAAATTATTGGTTAAATCAGTGTTCTGTCTTACAAATAAGACTCTAAAACCTTCTAAGATAAAGTAATCCTATGATACCTTAAACTTATAGAAGTCAAAACAGCCTGTATGCTCATTATCCATTCTTAAGTATTTGTTAAGTGAATAAAAGCCAAGTCTTTTAATAAATAGAATGTATATAAATTCCCTTTAACTAACCCACCCTCCCTTCCTTCTTTCCTTTCTTTCTCCTACCTCCAAGCTAAATACCAGCCCCCCTTTTTTTAAATTTTGTATTTTGAAATGGGTCTTGCTAAGTTGATGAGGGTCTTGCTAAGTCACTGAGGCTGGCCTTAAACTTTCGATCCTCCTGTCTCAGCCTCCCAAGTACTGGGATTATAGACATGCAACACCACACTTTAACTTTCCTTGAACTTTCTTTGAAGTCTATTATTTAAAATAAAACAAAGCTGTGCCTTTAATTGAGATTTTATATATATACACATATATAAATATATATATATATAATCTCAATTAAATATATATATACCTGGTATAGTAATAATTTATATATTATATATATAAAATATCAATTAAATATATATATATACCTGGTATAGTGTGTAGCACATGAATATTAGTTATTTTATTATGTTAATGTAGATAAGGAAGTGTCATTCAATACAAATCACAGTTAATGCCAGGAACTCCTCACACTTGTTAAATCAAAAGCAAGTAAAAAATAACATGTGAAAAATTCCCTAGCTAAATATACAGAATAATTTTTTTGTACCTGAAGCCCTTTTTGTTTTGTAGTCTTTATTCTTCAGCAGTTCCTCAGTATTACAAGACAAGAAATAATATCTTCAAGCTGGGCATGGTGGCATATACCTGTAATCCCAGTCCTTGGGAGGCTGAGACTGGAGGATTACAGGGTCAAGGCCAGCCTCAGCAACTCAGCAAGGCCCTCTACAACTTAGTGACACCCTATTTCCAAAAAAAAGGGGGGGGCTAGGGGTGTAGCTCAGGGGTGGGTTCAATCTCTAGTACAGAAAGAAAGAAAGAAAGAAAGAGAGAAACAAAGAAGGAAATCTTTAATTTATAGATGAAAAAATTGGTGGTTTAGAGTCAGGCGTGGTAGCACATGCCTATAATCCTAGTACTTGGGAGGCTGAGACAGGAGGATTGCAGGTTTGAAGCGAGTCTCAGCAACTTAGTGAGACCGTTTCCAAATAAAAAATAAAATAGGGCTGGGGATGTAGCTCGGAGGTAGAATACCCCTGGGTTCAATCCTTGGAACCAGGAAAAAAAAATGGTGGTTTAGAAGCAAAACGTGGCTAGATCCCAGGTCCTCTTGCCCGGTCTTTCTTCAGTGGCCTGACTCTGAGCTTGGTAGCCTGTTAGTTCTTGTCACACTGCCTCATGTCCTTTGCAGGACACTTGATGAGGATGGTTAACTGTGATGCTGGGCCCAAACACTCCTCTAAAATGGGGCTCGATTAAAGGACTGAGAAGAGAGGGTGTCTCCGTCTGCTTGTGCTGCTCTACCAGCCTGGGTACTTTATAATGGATGCAAATGTTTTGGCTCACACTTCTGGAGCCTGGGAAGTCCTAGGCGGGGGTGGGGGGGGTGAAGCTGGCAAGGACCTTCTCAGCCTTGTCACAACATGGCGAAAGACCTCACGTGGTGGCAGGGCAAAAAGAGGGAGAGAGAGAGAGAGAGGAGAAGAAAGGGGGACTCTCCCATGATAGCAGCATTCTGTAAAGAACCCACTCCCTCAATAACAGTTTGAATCCAGGCATCCTTAAACTTTCCATCTTGGTATGGTTATAATGGCAATTAAATTTCAACATGAGTTTGAGAGGGGACAAACATTCAAACTGTAGCAAGAGGGGGATAGGAGAGTGTGCTTTCACTACTTACTGATGTCTTCCAAGGGGATCTGGCTCCTTCCCTCAGGGATGCAGAGGCTGGTGGTGCTCTTAAGGACCTGGGTGACTGGGATGGAGGTGTTCTTACAGGGCAAGCATTTCCCTCGCCATCTCCACACCTCCTCTCCCCTCCCACCATGACCACCAGGTCCTGCCATCCATGCGGCCTTCCCATCTCCCTCCAAGTCTCACTTGGGTATAGGTGGGGTCCTGTGGGTCTCTGTCCTTCCCTCTATACAGATTAGGCATAGTTTCTGGCTTCATGTTACCCTGGTGTCCCCAGATATGGGCTCAAGAGTCATTCCTGTTTTAAGGGTTGTTCTGCTATTTATGGACAGGAAGACAGACAGGAGATGACACCCCTTACGAAGTGCACAGAGCCACTTCACGTGGCTCGGAAGCAGGGCCCAAAAGAGGGTGAGGAGGCGAGGATGAGTCACATGTGCGGGGCTGGGCCTGTCCCCTTCTTCATTTAAAATATGGATATTTTGTTTATTCTGGATTTCTTTTGCGTTAAAATATTCTCATCTTGCTTCCTGATATTTTTGATGCTCCCTTACATTTAGACCAGGTCAGCGGTGTTTGAATCGCTGGTTCTGCCGGCTTAGGTTTAGCTGTGGATTGTCTCCTCCATGGTCTCAGGGCAGATCCGGCCCTGGTGTTGGCGGGATTCGAGAGACTGCCTTGGTCTCTTCTCAGTTAACACAGAGCAAGTGACAGTGCCTAGCACAGGGCCGGAACTCAACAAGAATAGGAGCCTTTCTTCCACTCTTGAGTGTGGAAACCACTCAAAGCTGGTGGGAATATTTTCCATCATAATTCATATGTTCATGTGGAATATGGAAGGTGAGCGTGTCTGCGGATCCACTCTTCCCTGACATGGAAGGACGTTTTTGCCGCTCATGGAAGGCAGCTGTTTGCCTGCCTCTGGGCTCCATGGCACCTTGTTTCTCCTGGATCCCAGCTCTCCTCTGCTAGTGCGTCTGTTCACACATCTGCCTCCCCAGGACCGCGAGCTTCTCTATGCAGGGAGAAGCGGCATAGAGAAGCACGGTGCCCGTCCTGGACCTGCTCAATAAATGTTTATGTAGTGAAGGAACAAATTAGGCAGTGTTTCTGGCACATGCAAAACATTTCTGGGAAACACCTTATTACAGTGCTTTTTCTTGGCATGAACTTTTTGTACCAGAAATTCTTTAATAAACCCAAACCAGTGCTTTCTGTGAATGCCATCTAGCTAGCTCTTTTCTACTATTTTCGTTTGCATGAGTTCAGTAGACATAGGGTCCAGTCCACGTAAGGAAGTTCTGATGAGCCCCCTGGGGCATGTGGCCTGGGTGCCCACTAGGGGTGTTTGGTGAAGAAATGTTGAGTCTCTGGTGTGTGTTTTTGGAGGGGGTGCGCTGGGCTCTCACACCCCCAGGCATTTGCCTGTGCTGTTATCTCTGTCTGAAATGCCCTGGCCTGGTCAATTTCTACTTGTCCTCCCTGTGTCTAATCAGGTCTTGCTTCCTCCAGGAAGCTCCCTCGTCATCCACATGGGGTAAAACAGGGTCCTTTCATAATCCACCAGTACAGCCCGTTATGGAGCCATGTGTACTGCTGGAGTCAGGTCCGACTGGGCAGTTAACTCTCTCGAGTATCCCCTTCTCTGAGCCCCACTGCACCCGCACACACCCCTATTTTTCCCGCGCCACATGTTTGGTGTGCTCTTGTTCACTTGTCTCTTTCTCCTAGTCACCAAGAAGCTCCTTGCCTGTCCTTTAACTCTCTTCCTAGTGTCTGGAACAGAGCAGGTCTCTGACAGATGTTGGGGAATGGCCGGCCCTTCTACTCGGTGTCTCTGAGGCTCCACTAGAGGCCCCTGCTGTTCCCAGCGCATTCCGTTAGTGCTCCATTGCCGTTCCTGTGTGTCTCATTTCCTTTATTGCATTGTAAAGTTCCTTGCGGCAACTGACTGTGCCTTTATTCATTTCTATTATCTGTCACTTCTATTATAGTCCAATGCCTGGCATATACTATAGGTGCTAAATAAGTGTAGAAAATATTTGTAAACATATTTCTTTAAAAAGCTTTTAAATAATAAATTATGTGTTGGGCATGTAGCTCAGTGGCAGAGTACTTACCTAGAATGTGAGGCCCTGGGTTCAATCACCAGCACCAAACAAAACAAAAACCCTCTTAAGTTGTAAATTATTATATACCCATTTGTTTTATATCCTCAAGTGCTTGGCTGATTTACTATGAACTAAATCCGTGTGACTTTTGTCAATACTTGGTTTGGATGTTGGTGTGTGTGTGTGTGTGTGTGTGTGTGTGTGTTACTGGTGATCGACCCCAGGGGCCTTCTACCTCTGAGCTATACCCCCAGCCCTATTTTATTATTTTTTATTTTGAAACAGGGTCTTATTAAGTTACCATGTGCTGCTGGCCTTGAACCTGGTCTCCTCCTGTCTCAGCCTCCCAAATACTGAGATTACAGGCATGCACAATTTACACCCAGCATAAACAACATGTTTACTCCCCCCCCCCCTTGGCAGTACTGGGGATTGAACCCAGGGCCTTGTGCATGGTAGGCAAACACTCTACCACTGAGCTACATCCCCAGGATGTTCCTTAATCGTCCTATCAGACGATTAAGTAGCACAACTAGACTTCTGTTACTCTTGATACTAGGAGAACGAACTTGGAGACAACGAGCACATCTGGGTATCTGGTGTATCCCACAGTCCTGTTACCTCCTGGGATACGTCTTTACTAGGCACACCTGGGTATCTGGTGTATCCCACAGTCCTGTTACATCCTGGGATACGTCTTTACTAGGCACATCTGGGTATCTGGTGTATCTCACAGTCCTGTTACCTCCTGGGATATGTCTTTACTAGGCACATCTGGGTATCTGGTGTATCCCACAGTCCTATTACATCCTGGGATATGTCTTTACTAGGCACCTGAGGCAGGGCCCAACACTTTGAACTAGGATTCCTGGGATTACCCAGAATGGTAATGCAAGCCAATGGGGCTGGAGACTGGGTCCCAGAATGAGGACAGGGCTGTATCACATTCATGCTTGTGGGTGGAGAGCTAGAACTGGATTCCAAGTAGAGATTCTAGAAAGAAGAAACAACTAGAGAGAGCCCTGAAAGGAGATACTAGAAAGCTTTCCAGAGGCAATGGGCCTTGTCACTGCAAGCCCGTGATGAGTCCATGGTGGAGAGGGATGGTTTGGGGCAGAAAAGGGCTGGCCGCCATGCAGTAGCAAGCTTGAGGGCCACCACTGACACGCCATGTGTGTCAGAGAGCATGATATAGCAGAACAGTCTAGCCCGGTCTCAGCCTGGGGCCTTCGCTGTCCGACGGAGGAGGTCATAAATACAAAGACAGGCCACAAGACAGCGGTGGTTGCTGTCTTCTCTGTTCTGAGTGGCCCAGATTCTAAGAGCAATGCTCCTCCTCATCCTAGAGTGAGGTGGAATCAGCCTCAATAAATCTGGTTAATAACGTGTCAGATGCAGCTCAGATAAAGCGGCACAGAGCAAGTCCTGGTGACCCAGCGTGTGATCTGCACTCACTGGCTGGCGGTCTGCGCACAACCTGTGCCGGATAAACCAGGGAAGATGGGGACGAGCCCCGGGGAGGACAGAATGACAACACAGGCCTCTACTTTTCTACAATTCTAGCCGGGTTTAGCAGGATTTTTAAGTATGGAGAAAACAGATTGGAGCCACTTTCCTCCCGGAAGGAGACACTTTGGTACCCAGCCAGCTTACGTCATAGCAGAAGACAAGGCTTTGATAAAACAATGTCTTTATTTCCTATGTATATTTCTTTGTTCCGAAAAGAGCACTAATGTGTTTTCATGTTGGGTTCAAAGAAGAGACTGTCCTAGAAAAATCACAGCTCTTTTGGAAGGGCAACCAGGATATGAAATCCTTACCACTAAATCTTCACCCTGCTAGGCTAACAACTGAATTTCCTGAGCCAGGGTGAGCTCTTTGGCTCAGGTGGTTTTTAATTAAAGCAATTTATATTCAAAGAATGTGCACACATGCAGGCTCACAGAAAATCAATAAAGTCAAGAGAGGAAGTGGAAACAGCTAGTGTAACCGAGATGCGCTTATGTAAAAGAGCAAAAATATTTTAATTGAATTTTTGCTTAGAATATTTGTGTACATAGCCTCATTTCAGCCCAAATTTGAAATGTGCAGCACACTATTTACTATCATCCCCTCCTCACAGCTCTACTGCAAAATAAGACTGAGTTTCATCCTAAATAGGCATTGCCCCTTATTTTTCTTACATTTAAACTAGTATGATGTTTGAGTGCCTGGTAGAACACATAGAATAACCTGCTGCTACTTTCCTTTGAAAAACTCAATGGGAATGAGGTCTTAATAAGAGTGTCCCCTTGAACAAGCTCCGCTGTTTTGTCATTTCCATGAAGTTTGCTGGCATATAAATATAATCTTGCATTCTTTTACAAAATACATAAATGCAATAAAATAGTTGCTTTGGTTCTTTTCTGGAGGCAGAAGGAGAAAAATGTCAAACTCTCATTGTTCACTGTTCCTAACAGACCCCTTTTGTATAACTGGTATGACTTTCCAGCACAAAGTTCTTAACTGCAGATAATAGCTTAAAAGGCTATCTGAACTCACTCTGTTATGTAGATGAAAGGGAGTCTTTAAAATTAATCTGTGGCATCTCTGAAGAAAAAAGAAAGGCACTCATCCAACTCATTTCCTTGGGTAAAAGCAGTGAGCAAGCAGAACAAAAATTCCAAAATTCTGCTGCTCGAAAACCAAAGTTAGATGTGGCACAAGCACAGATTAACAACCAGATTTTTGCTTCTGACCTGTCACTGTTTGGAAATGAGCAATAGCATGCTATTATTCAGTGTTATCACTAAATTAAAAGTGAACATAAGGCATCTGTTTAAATAAGATGTAGTGTAAAGATTAAGAATTGTTACATTGCTGTTGTGTTACAAAATATTATTTTATGAGATGCACATCTTTAAAGGAGGTAAAATAATATGTATTTAAAAATTAGAAGACTGTCTAAACCAAGGGAGGCAACTGAAAAACTACGTCAAATTAGGTTGAACATCCTGGGAAACATGCATGACACATCACCCTGTAGTATCAGTCTTATTAATAAAATTGTATCTCCAAACACATTAAGGAATTGAATACAAATATCACCAAAATCAGAGAGTTAAAATTTTTCAACTTAATAACATCATTTAAAATGGAATCTTCCATCAGTGGTATTTAAATGAAGAGGATTGGAAGTACTGGAGTATAAGAAGTAATAAGCACTCATAGGAATCAGTTACAAAATTATGCAAATCAGTACTGTTTCTATACACAAGTAATAAATAAAATGTGATAAAAATACTGATCCAATTCAGAGTAAGACACACACACACACACACACATACACACACACACACACCATAAAATACACAGTGTTCTCAGTGGTAGAGCACTTGCCTAGTGTGCACAATGTACTGGGTTTGATTCCCAACATCACAAAAAACAAAACGCTACAGTGCTATGGTCTGAATGCGTCGCCCCCCCACCAATTCATATTGAAACCTAATCCCCAACTTGGTATCATTAGAAGGAGGGCGCTCCGGGTCATGAGGGTGTCATCCTCATGAATGGGATTAGTGCCCTTACAAAAGAGACTCCGGAGAGCAGCTAGCCCCTTCTGCCATGGGAGGACACAACCAGACACTGCCTGTGAGGAGCGTCCCCTCCAGACAGTGAATCTGCTAGCATCTTGATCTTGGATTTCCTGGCTTCTAGAACTGTGAGAAATAAATTTCTGTTGTTTATAAGCCACCTGGTTTATAGTATTTTTGTTATAGCAGCCCAAACAGACTAAAACACATAGGAATAGAAATATGCTAGACCTACATGTAGGAAAAAAACCAATATTTTGTTCATTTATTTTGCTTCATTTCTGAGAAGTATAAAAGAGGATTTGAATCATGGGAAAACATTTATTTTTACCAGTAAAGATGCAATATTTTTAAAAATTTTAAATTTTTGAGCCGGGCGTGGTGGTGCATGCTTGTAATCCCAGTACTTGAGAAGCTGAGACAGGATTGTAGGTTTGAGGACAGCCTCAGCAAGTAGTGAGACTCTCATCAACCAAGCAAGACCTTTTTCAAAAATAAAAATGAAAAAGGGCTGGGGGTATAGCTCAGAGGTAGAATGCCCCTAGGTTCCGTCCCCAGTACCAGGGATTGAACTCAGTGACATTCTACCTCTGGGCTACATGCCCAGCCCTTTTTAGTTTTTATTCTGAAACAGGGTCTCATTAAGTTGCTGGCTGTCCTCAAACTTGCGGTCCTCCTGTCTCAGCCTCCAAAGTACTGGGATTACAGACATGTACCATCATGCCTGGTTAAGATGCAATATTTTTAAGTCAACCCCACAAATTAAGATCTGATTTTTGATACCTTGCTAATAAAAATGCCAATAAGATTTTAGGAAGAACTTGACAAATTCCATGTATGAGTATCTAGGAAAATTTTGACAAAGTAGAATGATGATATTGGATTTTCCTAGGTTTTAAAATGTATCATAGCCGGGCGTGGTGGAGCACACTTGTAATCCCAGTACTTGGGAGGCTGAGACTGGAGGATCTGGGTTTGCGGCCAGCCTCAGCTACTTAGTGAGGCCCTCCGCAACTTAGTGAGACCCTGTTTCAAAATAAAAAATAAAATGGGGCTGGGGGTGTAGCTCAAAGGTAGAATGCCCCTGGGTTCAATCTCCAGTATCACTTTAAAAAAAAAAATGAAGGTTGCCGAGAAAATTCCATGATGGTAGCTAACATAAGAAAAAAAATTCTATTAATGAGACCAAGTCTCAGCTAATGCCTTCATTCTTTCCCAAATATTATAAATTTATAGACTGCTTTTAATGGAAAAAATCTGATTAGCCCAAGAAATGACTCAAATTATTTTTTAAAGTTGCAATACTTAAATATAAACACAAAACTAGTTATATAATTCTTAGCTTTTTGAATCATAAAATACATTTATCAGTAAAATATCCATAATTCTAAAATCATTAAAATTCAAGTGAGCAACACTTTTAGGATATGATAGAAGGTATTCTGTGGAAACTAAATTGCTGGTGTTGGGTTTAACAATAGGAACCTGTGTTTGGTTGTTTCACATTTCACTAGGTGTTTTGATTCTTTTGATTTCGAATGTGACGGACCATTACTTGAGCCGTCATTGTTATCATTGCTGTTATTTTTTAGTTCTTATATTTGTTTTTAATCCATTGATCTACTGTTGGTTGTAGAGTCAATTTAGTACATTGTCTGGTCTACGATGTTGGGTCGAATGCGGTATTGAAGGTTCAGCACCAGTTCTCTTTAAACACAAATACAGAGCCAGGCGTGGTGGTGCACGCTTGTAATCCCAGTACTTTGGGAGGCGGAGACCGGAGGATCCAGGTTCTCGGCCAGCCTCAGCTCTCTCTCTCTCTCTCTCTCTCTCTCCCTCCCTGTCTCTCTCTCTATACTTAGTGAGGCCCTCCGCAACTTCGTGAGACCTGGTTTCAAAATAAAGTATAAAAAATAGGGCCGGGGGTGTAGCGCGGAGGTAGAACGCCCCTGGGTTCAATCCCCGGTACCGCAAAAAAAAACAAACAAAAAACAAAACACAATTGCAGATCATGAACTTACAAAATGGTCGTCCTGATGGTCCAGAACACACTTATATTACTGTTCTTAGACTGTATTCCAAAGGAAAGCCCCAAATTTAAAAATTCTTTCAGAGCTGGGTGTGGTGCTGCATGCCTGTGATCTCAGTACTTGGGAGGCTGAGATAGGAGGATCGCAGGTTTGAGACAGCCTCATCAACATAGCAAGAGCTGTTAAAAAAAAATAAAAAAAGGTCTGCTGCTGGTGTAGCTCAGAGTAGAATGCCTCTGGGTTCAATGATAGTACCACCAACCCCCCCCCAAAAAATTCTTTCAGAACTTGTGAATCTTAGTTTGAGAATTTCATATAGTAATTAATTTTTTAAAAAATTCCAGGATAGCAGAAGTAATTGGGAAATCTTTTGTGAATGCTACAAATGAGACTTTGCGAATTTGATCTATATTTCAGCACCAATCTTGCGCATGAACCAACTGCTAACTTGGGCACCGCTAACCCTATTTCGCAGAAGCATACATTGAGGCAGACAACCTTGCTCTAGGGGCCCACAGAAGGGGGTGGTGACATTTGGATTAGAGGTCAGGGTTGTGCCTGAGAGGCAGAGTTAGGGTAATCACCCCATCCAACGAGCCTTCGGCTTGCTGGCAATCATTCAGCCTTCGCCTTTCTCTTCTGGCTGCACAGGACTCAGGGCAGAGAGCCTTGACTGCGACTGGTGCTAAATACACACCTGGCACCTCGCCCCATGTCCTATTCAGCCACAAGGGACTGCATGGAAACTAATAGTCTGAGAGCATGAGAGCTAGCCGTCAACTCCCAAGGTGTTATCCCCTTCTAATTATAGGCCTGCGAGGGCTGAATGCTTAAGACCAGGAGAGCTCCTCCTCTTTCCCAAGTACAGGTGTTTCTCCCTGAACCGCTGCCAGGTGCTCAACAGCCTTGGGAGCCCTGCAGATAAATAGCACCTGAGGTTACATTGCCTCAACCGCGGCGTGTGGAGGCACAGCCCTCAGGTATCTGGGTGGGAACTTGACTTAGTCATAGAGAGACTGGAGAGAATGTTCCTTTGCATCAGACCAAGTTAAAGCCACCTCCCCAAATATTAAGAAAACATCACCTTAGCCATAGTTACTATTGTTACCAGGATAAATCACCAGACAAGACAGAGTAGCAGAGAGGTCTGACCATGTGAATTCATGAGTGTTAAGTAAGAATACAGTTAACACTAAATACAGCTCACCTATGCTTGAGGCTTTTCTGTAGCTCAGCAAGAGGATGAGAAAATAATCTCAGTTCCATAGTTCTTAGTAGTAACTACAGTAACAGCTGGAGTCCTATTTTTAAATGATCAAATTTGACTTGTTTGCACATTTTGGGTAACCTGCCAAAGTTAAACCAGGTTGCCCTCATCCTGTACTTATATTATTGTTTTTAGTTTTAGGATCCCCAAGGAAGGATTTAATGCATTATTAAGAGGGAGTTTGACTTATAATCTTTAATAAGGAGCTTTTAAACATTAGTTAAAGTTTGAAAGCCAAATAATTATAAACATGTTCCTACATGCACAAAAGGGAGGATGTAAACCAAACTGTTAACAATGATTATCTCAAGGGAGTGGTATCACACAGGGTGGAAAATGCCACTTTCTGTTTTATGCACGTCTATTGTCTAAGTTTCTTTGTTTAATTGTGAGCATGTGACTCATGCTTTTAAGTTTTTAAAAACATAGTTTTAATTTAGAATAATTTCATTCACTTACAAAATTTAAACCGAATTCACACTCATGCCAGAGGCAAATATGTCAAGGCATATCAGAATAAGTTGATATGAGTTGATTGACTTTAGGAGGAAATCAAGGAATGAAACTGACACAATCCAGGGTAAAGCCTCTCCCTGCCATCAGGAGGGATTTTTGTTGTTGTTTGTGGTGCTGGGGATTGAACCCAAGGGCATTCTATCTCTGAGATACACCCCTCAGTCCTATTTTATTTTGAAACAGGGTCTCATTAAATTGTAGTGGCCAGAACACAGCCATGCAACTGACTCACCTCTGCCAAGTGTTTGCTCTTCAGTTTCATGGTTTCTGGGCAGATATATCCATCATCGTGTGCCACTGCAGAACTCTATGAATTCTAGTGTGTTGGGTTGTTGTTGAGAAAAAGAACAAGCTGCTTCTACTCTAGTCTGATTTGGGGGAGAAAAACTTACTAATATGAAGGAGACTCATAATCTGGACTTGGGTCTTTCTAGGTCTCAGTTTCCTCAACTCTACACACACTAAGATGGAATTTTATGTGATCTCTAAGATCTCTTATAGCACAAAAACCTTTATGACCTCTAAAGTAGTCTCTAGCCTGAAAATTTTGAGTAACATGTACTGTACAGTTCTTCTCGTCCTTTTTTTAAAGCCTTCCTTTAAATATAGCAGTAGCCATATGTGTCTATGTCAGATGTCATATGTAGGTATGATCTGTCAGTTGGAGATGTCAGCCCAACCTGCTTTATTTATTTATTTAATTTTTTTGTGTGGTACTGGGGATTGAACCCAGGGGCATTCTATCTCTGGACTACACCCCCAGCCCTATTTTTTATTCTTTATTTTGAAACAGGGTCTCACTAAGTTGCAGAGGGCCTCACTAAGTAGCTGAGGCTGGCCGCGAACCCAGATACTTACTGCTCTAAGCACATCAGGAAGGTGGGCTTGGACAAATGAGCTCTAGGAAGCACAAACCTACAGATTAATGCGAGCTTTGGGAAAA
>PVJS01007335.1:0-56502 GCA_004027185.1 Glis glis
AATCTATGCTTAAATCAAAATACATTTACTCTTTCGTATTTCTTTTTCTTTCTTTTTTTTTTTTTGTGGTACCGGGGATTGAATGCAGGGGCGTTCTACCTCTGCGCTACGCCCCCAGCCCTATTTTTTTATACTTTATTTTGAAACTGGGTCTCACGAAGTTGCGGAGGGCCTCACTAAGTAGAGAGGGAGAGAGAGACAGGGAAAGAGAGAGAGAGAGAGAGAGAGAGAGAGAGAGCGTGTGCGAGCTGAGGCTGGCCGCGAACCCGTATCCTCCAGTCTCCGCCTCCCAAAGTACTAGGATTACAAACCTGCGCCACCACGCCCAGCCCTCTTTCGTATTTCTCACTAGCAAGGAATGTTGAACCAATCACTTCAACGTTAGGCCTTGTGATCTGTTATTCAAGCTTCATTATTAGCAAGAGGATCAGAACAGCTATAATTCCAATATGCGTTACTATCAGTTAACAATTGGCTTCTATTAAAGATGTCCTCACATCATCACATGAGATAGGGTAGTCTTGCCTGTAAAACCAGATATTCTGATTGCAGAATGATGTGTTTTGGGTATTGGAACTTTTTGATAAATGTAAGGATAGACAGCCCTTCAGTTTCAATCCTTTATTTCATCTTTTCTGATCCGTAGAAAAAGGCGAGGTCTCTATGGCAGTAGGAATGAGTGATTCCCAAAGTGCCACGGACATTTCCCAGCCTCCCCTGCAGCTGGGTCGAGCTGTGTGGAAGTTTTGGCAAATGTGAATATGGGTAGAGGGGAAGGGGTCACAGTCTGAGTCACTCAGGAACCAATGTGTGTCTGCCAACTTCTCTTTCCTGTCTCGCAGATCCTGGAGGCCTTAAGTTCCAAATGGTGTTCCTCCAAGATGGCAGGGTGGCCGTGGGAAGCAAAACTCCCTTCACCTATCTGCACTGGGCACCTTACAGAGAGAGAAATCATTTTTTATTTATTTTTTTTTTTTTGTGGTACTGGGGATTGAACCCAGGGGCATTCTACCTCTGAGCTCCACCCCCAGCCCTATTTTTTATTCTTTATTTTGAAACAGGGTCTCACTAAGTTGTGGAGGGCCTCACTAAGTAGCTGAGGCTGGCCGCGAACCCAGATCCTCCTGTCTCAGCCTCCCAACTATTGGGATTACAAGTGTGTTACACCACGCCCAGCTAAGAGAGATCATTTTTGTTGGGTGAAGCCGCTGAGGCATGGGTTTATGTGAAATTGCGGAAGAGCCTACCCCACCTGAGAAGGCATCTCACGTCATAGGAAGCTGAGCACCAGGGCACTGCCTGGCCCATAGCAAGACTGCAAGAAATGTCTGCTGAACACCTGACCCATTCCGACAATCTCACCTCTCACCTCTGATCGTTTCAAATACTGCAGAATCCTCATGTAAACTCAGAATATTGCTAATGCTGGGCATGGTGGTGCACGCTTGTAATCCCAGTACTTGGGAGGCTGAGACCGGGGAATCGCAGGTTCGAGGACAGCCTCAGCAAGTAGTGAGACTCTCAGCAACCTAGCAAGACCCTGTTTCAGAATAAAAATAAAATAGGGCTGGAGGTGTAGCTCGAAGGTAAATGCCTCTTAGTTCAATCTCCAGTACCAAAAAATAAACATAAAAATAAAAATAAATAAAATATTTCTAATTTGATAAAACTCATCATTATAATTTATATTTTAATCACTGGTAAAGTTATTAGTAAGTTTTTCATGTTTGCTCATCTAACAATTTTCTGTTCATGTATTTATTTTTCTTTTCTATTGAGATATTACTGTATTATTGATTTATAAGGGCTCTTTACATGTTTTAGATAATACCTTAGCCTCTTTTCTGTTGCTATAACAAAATATAAGACCAGGTAATTTATAAAGAAGTTTATACATTTATTTGGTTCACAGTTCTAAAGGCTGGGAAGTCCAAGATCATGGTGCCAGCAGCTACAGAGCTTCTGGGGAGGGCCTCTTGCTGCATCTCCCATGGCAGAGGGCGTCACATGGTGAGACGGAGCAAGCCGGGAGCTCAGGTCTCGCTTCCTCTTTTTATAGTCACTAATGCCCTCAGAGGGGCTCGTAACTGCATCTAATCTTAATTACCTCCAACACATGAACTTTTGGGAAACATATTCAAACCATAGCAGATATTAATTACTATCATATGTATAGCATATATTTTCTCCAGTTTTTCAGTTGCCTTTTAATTTCTTCTTATGTATAGACATTTCTTTTCTTATCTTTTTTTTTCTTTTTGCTACTGGGGATTAAACCCAGGGGCATTCTACCTCCGAGCTATACCCCCCAACCCTATTTTTTTTATTCTTTCCTTTGAAACAGCATTTCACCAAGTTGTGGAGGGCCTCACTAAGTTGCTAAGGCTGGCTTCGAACCTGTGATCCTTCTGTCTCAGCCTCCCAAGTACTGGGATTACAAGCATGCGCCACCACGCCCAACTATGTTTCTTTGTTTTTAAACAGTCTCCTAGGTGACTGAGAGTCTCCCTGCATTGCTGAGACTGACCTCAAATGTGCGATCCTCCTATCTCAGCCTCCCAAGTCCTGGGATTGCAGGGGTGCGCCTCACCACACCCAGCAATCATTTCCCTGAAATTTCTGCCCCTGGAGTTATGTTTAGCCAGGTCTTCCCCCACCTTATTATCACATAAATATTAACTTATATTTTCTTCTAGATCTATTGTGGTTTTGTGGTATCATTTTTCCATTTAAGCATTTTATTCACTTGGAATTTATTTTAATATTCAATATTAGTTTTTAACTAAGTGTTCCCACACTATTTAATTAACCTATTCTTTCCCTACATATTGCAAATGCCAGTCTTACTATATGGTAAATTCTGATTTATGGTCTAATAATCTATTTTTTCATTCTTACCTAGGTTAATAAAAAACTTCCTTAATTATAGTAATTTTAAAATATACTTTACTATCTCATAGGGTCCGTCTCCTTTAATTTTAAAAAATAATCTTAGTTACTCTCATAAATGTATTTTTCCAGTGGAATTTAAAAATCAATTTATTGAATTAATTAAAGATCAGATTTACAGGTTGATTTATAAATTATATATATGTATATACGTGTGTATGTGTGTGTGTGTGTGTGTGTGTGTGTGTTTACTGGGAATTGAACCCAGGGACATTCTACCTCTGAGTTATACCCCCAACCCTATTTTATTTTTTTAATTTTGAAACAGGTTCTCACTAAGTTGTGAGGGCCTTACTAAGTTGCTGAGGCTGGCTTCAAACCTGCGATCCTCCTGTCTCAGCCTCCCAAGTACTGGGATTACAGGCGTGCGCCACCGCACCTGGCTAATAATTGATATCTTGACATCCCTGAGCCTTCTTGTTCTGGTGCATGATGTTTCTCTGCATGTCACGTCTTCTTTCATGCCCTTAACTGGATCCAGTTTTGTATTTCTTCTGTATTTGCTCTGTCATACAATATTTTATTGCTTTTGTAAATGGGATATTTTCCTCGTTAAATTTTGTAACTTCTTCTGGCTGAATAGTCCATCGTGTGCATATTTCATTTCTCCATTCATCCACTGATGGACACTTGGTTTGCTCTCACCTTTGGTCATTGTGAATAGTGCTGCCATGAACATGTGTGCACATGTACTGATTTGAGTCTCATTGTTCAGTTCTTTTGCATGTACACCTGGGAGTGGAACGGCAGGATCGTAGGCACTTCTGTCTGAGGAACCGCCAACAGTTTTCATAGCAGTTGAGCCATATTCCATTCACACCAGAAATGTAAAAGCTCCAGCTTCTTCACACCCTCACTAACATATTATAGCCGCAGTAGTGGGTATAAGCGGTGCCTTATTGTGGTTTTGATATGCATCTCCTTAGTGACTAATGATGCTGAGGATCTTATGTGTTGTGGGCCATTGTATATCTTCTTTGGAGAAATGTCTGTTCAAGACCTCTATCCATTTCTAGGGGATTATTTGTCTTTTTGTTGTCAATTTCCTTACTTTTTGGTAAGAAAGAAGTTAATGGAGAGTTGTTATTTTATATAGAATGCTTTCAAAAGCAAAAACCAGAAGACTCAACACATAATGACATTCATAATAAAAAAATTTAAATGCTTGAGTGATTACAAATTTAAAAATTTTTAAATTGTTTGGTCCAGAATTGTTCTAGCATTTTCCACTTAGTGTGTGTGTGTGTGTGTATGTGTGTGTGTGTGGATTGAGCCCAGGGCATTCTACCTCCAAGCTAAACCCCCAGCCCTATTTTTATTTTTATTTTTATTTCAAAACAGAGTCTTGATAGGTTGATGAGAGTCTCACTACTTGCTGAGGCTGTCCTCAAACCTGCGCTCCTCCTGTCTCAGCCTCCCAAGTACTAGGATTACAGGTATGTGCCACCACGCTCGGCTTAATTTTTTAATTCTAACAACAAGCTGCAGCATAGGTATTATCAGTATCTCCATTTCACAAATCAGGACTGTGAGGCACAGAGAAGTCCAAATTCACACAGTTAGTAGGTAATAAAATTGGAATTTGAACCTGGGAGGTCTGATTCTAGTTACATCTCTGAGTGACTTAGCAAATAAGAAAAACAATTTTTCTTCTCACACAGTAATAGTTCCAGAGAGAGGCAGTGGTGGCATCGATGGGCTTAGCACCTGAACATAACGCAGAACTCAGGATTTCTGAGTCTTCCTCCTCTGCTGCCCTAAGCAGGTTGCCTTTGCCTCAGGCTTCTCCCCTCATGGTTGCAAAATGTCTGCAACAGCTCCAAGCATCACACACACTCTTTCCTAGCACATCCGAATGACAGAGACAGAAAGTCTCTTTGGCTTCTTTTTTTTTGGAGGGGGGGTGATGAAACCCAGGGGCATTCTACCTCTGAGCTACACCCCCAGCCCTGTTTTATTTTTTATTTTGAAACAGGGTCTCACTAAGTTGCGGAGGGCCTCACTAGGTGGCTGCTGAGGCTGGCCATGAACCTGTGATCCTCCAGTCTCAGCCTCCCAAGTGCTGGGATGATGAGCGTGCGCCACCACGCCCAGCTAGGCTTCTTTTTTAAGAGTGAGGAAACTTTCCCAGGAGTACCTCCAGCAGACTTCTCACTGACCAGAATGGTGTCACATGTCTCATCTCAGATCAATCACTGACAGGGGAAACAGAATTACAGTTTTGGACACAGACTAATGGAGATTAGTGGGGCCCGGCCTCCTGGGAGTATCTGCTGCTCACTTCCTGAACAGAATTCATTTTTCACTAAGAAAGAAGGAGGGCTGCTGAACAACAGCTTCTGCCACAACGGCCATTTAGCTCTGAGAGGCCCAAGGTCAATGGCTTCTCTGTGGGCGGGTGATTCCTCAGCCTTGATTTCTCCTAAGCCGTCTCCGATTCCGTCTAGGCCCCTGATACAACACACGTGTGAGAGTTGGAATTCTGCTGCACAGCTGTTTGCAAAGCCCTGTTTTCCAGTTTCTCTCTCCTTACATTTACCTCTGTGGATCACAGGGGCTTGCATCTCTTTAGGCTGACCTTTGCATAGTCACACTAATCGCGGATTTCAACTGTAAGTCCTGACCGTTATAATATCCAGTCTCCCTTCTGTAAAAATTCCCCAAAGTAGTACTTAACCTCACATGCTTGCCAACTCTTAAATCCCAAATCAAAAACCACTTACCTTCATGCTAAAACTAAAGCCAGGCAAAATTCTTGGCTTTGGGAGCACATAAGGGTGTCTGCAGCAGCACAGGTTTAAGTTAATAGCCTCTCTGATATTTTAAATGTCCTTGAACTATTCTGATTAAAAGGAAACGGAGGACGCTTTCTTCCACACTTACCCAGGTCACAGGAAACTTCTTTAAATGGCCAAATTGAAACAGTCCTGGACAAAACATTTTGCTCCATTTCATACAGTGGATCTACTGCCCTGCACATCTGTCAATCTACCTTTTCCATTCGTTTTTCTGAACTTCACCCCTAAGCCAGTTTTAATGTATTTCTGCTAATAAAAACAAAAACACACTTAACATTCAAAAAGGGAGATGAATGACCATCACTTCAGATTTTAGACAAAGACCTGTCAACACCTGGCCTGTCCAGTCAGCAGGGTGATCCTTCGGCACTTCCTGGGGGTGGAAAGCTCGCGGCGGCGGCTGGGATTTAACCATAGCGAGCAAAGTCAAAAAGCTCTGTGGAAGTGAGGTTCTCATCAAAGAAAGGTAGTAAGTTTCCCACCATAGAAAGGAATCAAGCAGAGGGAAAATGACCTTTTGTCCAGGGTTTCTGCATTAGTAGTACTTACTTAAGGTTTGTTCCAAAAGATTTTAAGATATAAGTCAGGAAAAAAATACCATTCATGTGGTGCTTTCCAAATCATAAACTCTTTAGACACATGTTTTATCTCATTTAATCTTTGAAGCCACCCTCGTGAAATGGGGGTCTCTCTTCTTACGGGTTTCTTCTTCAGTAGATTTCAATGAGTTAAGTCCAAGGACTGACGAAGGGTATAGAAATATGAAAGTTTATTTTAAGTCAAGGAAATATAGAATACGAAAGCAGCCCCCCCACATGAGAAGCAGTGGTCCCCAAAAGAGAGTAACCCCTGAACTCTTGGGAGGTGGACTTTTAAACCTTACCGAGGTTCCCACCTGCTCTTTTATGATTGGTCAAAATTGGGTTTGGGGGAACCAATGTCAATCCTTAATTTGCATTGTTATCTTGTGGACTGGTGGGCCCTGATCTCCTGGTGCCCCAGTCTCTCACCTCCCTGCTCACCCCCACCTCACACATGCTTCCACACACACTTCACAGAAAGTGATACAAATGGCCTTTTTTAATCCCGCCTGTTCCCAGGTCCTCTGCAGTGCCTCCATTGGGCTTATTATTCCTATTTTATAGAAGAGGAAATTGAGGTTCAGGTAGAGGTTAAGTGACTTAGCCAGGATCACACATTTAGGACCTCTGGTCTGAGATATCTCCATACCCAGGACAGAGCAGACCCAGCACTTGGGAGGCTGAGACAGGAGGATTACAGGTTTAAGGCCAGCCTCAGCAATTTAGCAAAATGCTCAGCAACTTAACAAGACTTTTTTTATTTCAAAAATTTACTTTTCTATTTCAAAATAAAAAAATGAAAGGGCTGGGGGTTTAGCTCAGAGGTAGAATATCCCTGGGTTCAATTCCCAGTACCAAAAAAAAAAAAGGAAAGAAAAGAAAAAGAAGGGTCCATCCACTGGACTCTCAGGCCCAGACATGGGCATCGGCATGGGTCAGGAATGTTCTGCTCAGTGGGGTCTCTCGGGTCATGCCAGGCAGGGTACCCCACCTAGCCCTGATTGTGTTAAAACACAAAGGAAAACACCACTGCTTGTGGGGAAAGAATGCTGGCGGAGGGGACAGGATGTCCCGCTCCCACTCCCCCACAGCCCCAGGCGGTGGCACAGACAGGAGGACAAATCCCCTTGTGTAAGGGCCTGGGAACCCAGCTTTCTTCCACGCAGTTCTTCCTATCAGATTCTGCCCTGTTCTGGTAATTCAATGGGAAACGAATCCACCCAGGAGCCTGGGCCGGCCCTCGAAAGGAAGGCAAGGAGAACAAAGAGAAAGTCATTGCCAATTCCATGCGTTCACAGGAATAAACAGGAATACAGCTGAGTGGGAAAATGGGCGTATCACCACACATCGCATTGAAACAGCCAAGCGCCACACCAGAAACGTGCTTTGTGTCTTTTCTCATTTGGTTTAGCCAGAGGGGGTACAAGAGAGGAATTAAGTATACACGGATTGCTTCAAATACAACATCTAGGCTTTTAAAACACCATTTGTCTTGCTACTCCTAATGCAACAGGAGGTAGTTACATTTTTATTGAATGTGGAAGACTTTTCTCTGCCCGGCCATCTCTGACCACATAGGATGAGCATCTAGCCTGTTGGTGAGAGGCTTCAGATGCTAAGGGCCTGAGGAGATTGATGTGCAGAGAGAGGCGAAGGAACTTGCCCAGGATTGCACAGCTTGGAAATGTGAAGTTAGGACTCTCACCTAAGTCTCCTGACTCCCTTGTTCAGTGCCCTTTCTCCGCACCTGGATAGGACACAGGCGTGAAGAGGAGTCAGATGCCCCGCTATGCAGCAGAGTAGTATGCTGATCCTGCTTTTCATAATTATGTTTGCCCCAAAGAGTTTGATCCTATTCAAACCACATTGGGAGGCACCCACTGTCTCAGAGGAGGAACACTAAGGCAAAGGACAGAAATAAATGTTTTCTGCATCAAAGGTCCCGAGTTGCAGAACCCCGACCCCTAAAGGAGCAACAGATCTAAGTTTATACCGGAATCAACAGACTCAGAAGAATAAATGCGGTTGCAAGACCCCAAAGAGTAGGGAAGAGAGGAGAGAGGCAGGCACCACCAGAGTTTGTATGTTGATAAATTTCACTAAGAGGGGGTTGTGCCTTGCTCCACCACATACATTTCACAGCAACCAGGGGGATGCGAGACTCACCGAGAAGTTGCAGCCTCAAGGAGGCCTTGCAGATGGGGCAAGGCCAGAGCACAGGACAGTGAGGACGTGGCAGGGGCGTGACAGTGGAACCAGGTGGCCCCCGGGAGCATGACTGCCACTCCTTGCCTGCTCTGTCCACATGTCAGCCCCCTGGAACTTAGACCCAATCCCTGGGAGCGGTGGAACCAAGTTATCTTTTCAATCATACACAGTTGCCATTTTTTGTTGTTTAGAAATGATCAAATAGCAGCAATTTCATGTTGTTCAGTATAATGTCAGGAAATCCTGAACGGCCTATGATCAAGTGTCTATCATCTGGATGAATAAGGGTTTGAAATGGAAATTAAACTCAGACACAGTCGAGCAAACACAGACCTCCCCCTCCCCCGCTTGGGCTGCATGTTGGGCTCACTACACTGAATTGCCATGACACTAGTGACCCAGAGCGGTCTGGAGATGCCGGATGCTTCCAGCGTCCTTCACCAGGAGGAACCAGGGATGTCTTCGCGACATTCGACTCTGGTTAGAATGGGGCGTCCTCCACGCCTTGCCATTTATAACACATCCTGCCAGTGTTTGGATGGAGCATGCATGGAAGCAGGGGCAACTTATTGTCTCCTTACAATTCAGTCCAGTTTAAAGTCTAATCTAAGAGAAAGGAAGGTTAGAGGAGGGGGGGAATTAATGAAGGAAACACTTCCATGACGTTTTGCACATATGTGAGAATACCAATGCCAATCCCAATATCCTGTATGGGGAAGGGGAGGGTGTGGGGAGGGGGCTGGGGGGGAAGCCCACCAGGTGCTGTGTGCGTATGTCACTGTCACTCTGAACTACATTATGATGTGAGGCTACAATGCACCAATAAAAATATGTAAAAATTTACAAAAGATTAAAAGAAAAAATAAAGTCTTATCTATGTCTTTACTGGAGAGCTCATGCACGGGTAACTTCAGAATACATGCAGGGGCCTACAAATCCTCACCTCGACTTTCTAAAGATGGCGAGTTTTGCTTTTGGCTTCTCACTGGGGTAAGGCAAACAGGATGCGGAAGCTTGGTCCACACTTGCTGAGGAATGGAAGCAAGGAAATTGCTGGTAAAATCATTTCCATTCACTACACCTGCCTTCACATCTGGGCTGATGTGTAATGACAGGAGCTGGGAAGAGAAGAAGTGAATGCCAGAGAAGTCAAAAGGCAGCCTCCAAGCCAGGCATAGTGGCACACACCTGTAATCCCAGCACTTGGGAGGCTGAGATAGGAGGATCACAAGTTTGAAGCCAGCCTCAGCAACTTAGCAAGGCTCTCAGCAATTTAGCAAGATCCTGTTTCCAAATAAGAAATAAAATAGGGCTGGGGTATAGCTCGGAGGTAGAATGCCCTCGGTTCAATCCCCAGCACCACACACACACACACACACACACACACACACACACACAAGCATTGCTCCTCCACAAGAGTCACATCTAAGTATTGCATGGTGACTTACACAGCCTCAGGACAAAGACAACCATCTAGGGCCATCGTTCTCAAAAGTGTGTGCTGCCGGGCGTGGTGGCGCACGCTTGTAATCCCAGTACTTTGGGAGGTGGAGACCGGAGGATCCTGGTTCATGGCCAGCCTCAGCTCTCTCTCTCTCTCTCTCTCTCTCTCTCTCTACTTAGTGAGGCCCTCCGCAACTTCGTGAGACCCGGTTTCAAAATAAAGTATAAAAAATAGGGCCGGGGGTGTAGCGCAGAGGTAGAACGCCCCTGGGTTCAATCTCCGGTACCGCAAAAAAAAAAAAAAAAGTGTGTGCTGAGGAACCCTCAGGTGCTTCAGTTTACCCGTGGGAGCAATGTAAGGTAGTTTAGATTTTTAAAGGAAACTAATTAACATCTGCCAGATACTGTGCAAAACTACTAGCTCCAACTACTTCACAGTTTCAACATTAGTTCATGACATCATTTCTTTGCAAAGCTGGGTTTCAGATGGTTGCTATGATAAAAATAAACATACATTGTGAAAAAATCAGTGTGGAATAGGAAACAACAATGGCAGTATCCAGAGTCCAAGAAATAAGCAGTTGTACAGGGCCCGACAGGCATCTTGTTTTAGGAAACTGGTTATTTAAAGATGAAATAAAAACAATACTTACTTCATTTATTTGTATTTTTTCCAAATAGTTACTAAATTGTTAGGAAAGAAATATTTCAATATTGTTTGGACCTTACTAATTAATAAATAAATCTTCTAGATATTTCTTTTGAACTATAGATGTCATGAAACAAATTACTGAGATATTAAGGGATCTGTGAACTCAGAAAATTTCAGAATCTCAGGTCTAGAAGATGCTAGAACAACAACGTAGGCTAAAATGAACTTGTGTTCCTTAACTTCTCTGAATGGCCCATTGCCCATGGACTGTGAAAAGAGCAAACTTTTACTTAGGGTCTCTTTGTTACCCCAGAGGCTCTAAGCCATTTTCCTAACCAATACAACAGGGCTCCGTAAACATTTATTGATGAATAGGCCTGGCATTGATTTCTTCCAATGGATTTTGGGTATGCTTCTGTAACAATAGTAAAATGAAAAAATAAGAACATAGCAACAAGGTGTCATGGGAAGTATAAGACAAAGAACTCTGGACTTCTGTTGCTGTCTGACCTGGGTTAAGTTACTTGAACGTCAGGTTCCTCATCTGTAAAATGGGAACAATTTACCCACCTTGAATACAGTATGGTGATGGAAACTGGACAGGATAATAATCATGGAAATATTTAGAACAGTGTTGTACAAATACAAGTAGTCTTCATTACTGAAGCACTTATGAAGACACTGTTGCTCATGGGGTATTCTTTTTGCAATACCGGGGATTGAACGCAGGGGCGTTCTACCTCTGAGCTACACCCCTGGCCCTATTTTTTATACTTTATTTTGAAACCAGGTCTCACGAAGTTGCGGAGGGCCTCACTAAGTAGAGAGAGAGAGAGAGAGAGAGAGAGAGAGAGAGACAGAGAGAGAGAGAGACAGAGAGACAGAGAGAGAGAGCTGAGGCTGGCCATGAACCCAGATCCTCCGGTCTCCGACTCCCAAAGTACTCGGATTACAAGCGCGCACCACCACGCCAGGCTTCATGAGGTCTTCTTAAAAGGGACTTTTTGGTAGGAAGGAAAGCCTGAATTAGCGCAGAGCCTGAATAATCAAGTTTCTTCTTTTTCTTTTTATAAAATCAAACTTTATTTGTCCACAAGCAGTTCAGAAGCACATTTAAAGGCTGCTATTTAGAGGCTACGTTTTAACAATTTAAAAAAGTCAAAGTCAAATTCTAGCCCCAGGAGCTTACCTTTTTATGTGGTTTGACCATCACTAAATTCATCAGAGCCTTAAAACACCTAATTATCTTAAATAGTTAAACAGTCTTCCATTTTACTGATGCTTTTTGTTTATTAAAAAAACTATTTTTGTCTTTGTCAATGTCACTGTTAAACTCCATTCTGCTGCCTGTATGTGTTCTTATAATATCAAGTTAGTAGGATCTAAAATAATAACTGTTTTGAATAAATCTATCAAATTCAAGGAACCCAGCAAAGAACTATTTGAGCGGAGTGGAGTGGAGAGGAAAGCCTCGAGGGGACACTGGTCATTTGGAGGCAGCCTGTCTCCTCTTGAGGGATTTTCCAATGTCCAGGGCCTGGGCAGGTGGGAACACAGCTAGGGGAAGAGGCGCTCCACTTGAATCAGCTTTCTCTGGACTCTGGATCCTGAAGACCATGGGGCAAGCGGCGGTCAGGGTCCTTCTTAGGCTGAGGAAGTGTATCAGGTAGTTCCTATAATATGGGTGTTTTCAGAAGCCCCTTGGCTCTGGGACCCCCAGCCTAACACCAAGTTAGTGAACCCCAGATACCATTCTGGGCATTAGTGGCTCTATAAGAAGAGGAGGAGAGAGCCAAGCAGCACACATGCTCTGTGTCACCACGTGATGCTCTCTGACACATTTGTGTGCAGCAAGGCCTGCGCCAGATGCTGAGTAGATGTCAACATGGTACCTGTGGACGTCGCAGCCTCCAGAACCTAGATGAAGGTCTGTTCTTTTTTATTGGTTCATTGTAGTTAGACATCGTAATGAGATTCGAAGTGATATATGCATACAACATCACTTGGTGTATTTCCCTCCACACCCTACCTCCCTCCCATGGATGCTAGTGCCATGCTAGTGATACATTCACATAAAAACATAAAATCAATTAGTCTGTTTCCTTCCTCTAGCCTCTTTTTTCCCACCTCCCCTCCTCTTTCCCCTAATCCCCTCCCACTATTCTCTCTCCATTTTCATGAGGTCCCTTTTCTTTTCTGTTTTCTCTCTAGCTTCCACATATGAGAGAAAACATGTGGCCCTTGATTTTTTGAGTTTGGCTGATCTCACTTAGCATGACATTCTCCAGTTCCATCCAATTTTCCTATAAGCAACATAATTTTATTCTTCTTTATGGCTGAGTAAAACTTTTTGTGTGTATACACCACATTTTCTTTATTCATCTACTGATGGAAGCCTAGCTTGGTTTCATAACTTGGGTGCTGTGAATTGTGTGGCTATAAACACAGGTGTGCATGTGTCACTATCGTGTTCTATTTTTTATAAATTACCTGGTCTCAGGTATTTTATTGTTGTTGTTGTTTGTTTTTGTGGTGCTGATGATTAAACCCAGGTACATTCTACCTCTGAGCTACACCCCCAGCTATACTTTATTTTTTATTTGGAAACAGGGTCTGGCTAAGTTGCGGAGGGCCTCACTAAGTTGCTGGGGCTAGCTTCAAACCTGCGACCCTACTGTCTCAGCCTCCCCAGTACTGGGATTACAGGCGTGCGCCACCACACCTGGCCTCAGGTGTTTTATTATAGCAATAGAAAATGAACTAAAACAACTTCCAATTACTTCCCTTTTCATTCAAGAGAGCCAGAAATAGGTTTTTGTTATTTTAAGCAGATAGCTTGACTAATACCATGCCTTTTCCAAATAGTTTTTCAGCCACAAACAACTCCTCCTCCTCCTCCTCCTCCTCCTTCTTTTGCACCAATCTATAGTGTTGCTGGTATAAGGTGTTTAACAAAAAGAAAATTAGAGTGACTTCAGAAACAAGAGCAATCATTCCTGTCTCAACCTAGAATTCCTGAGCTGAAGATTTAAGATGTATCTGGAAAAAAAATCTGTGTTCACTTAAAATGTAGCCATGTTCTCATAATTGATATATTATGCCTGGTTTATATTTTCATCTGTGTGTGACTGCAAAAATTATGAAGAAAAGTTTCTGTTCCCAAAGGAGAACTCCTCTATGGAAAAAATATTTAAGCCAAAATCATGTTTCTGAGAATGTTTATCTCCCTTTTCTAAAATATCATATAATTCAACCTCAAGGCATTCTTTATCCTGACACTTATAGCTCTGAGTAAGAACACCATTCATCATGGAAGAAAAAGCAAAAAGAGAATGTTTCATAAATATGCTTAATGTTTAATTTGAGGTATATATGCCGTGGAGAAGGGGGAGAATGCATTTTTCTTGCAATTTTTGGAAGTGTAGTTATTCAACCTTGTCTATCATAAATAAACTATTTATCATCTAAAACATTAAAAATTGGGGCCTTTGAGCCAGGCATGGTGGCACACGCTTGTAATCCCAGTACTTGAAAGGCTGAGACAGGAGGATCCAGGTTCGCAGCCAGCCTCAGCTACTTAGTGAGGCCCTCCGCAACTTAGTGAGACCCTGTTTCAAAATAAAGAATAAAAAAAAATATGGCTGGGGGTGTAGCTTGGAGGTAGAATGCCCCTGGGTTCAATCCTCAGTTCCGCAAAAAATAAAATAAAATAAAATAAATTGGGGCCTTTGGATGTTGACTCTCTTGACCTTAGAGGCAAATGCAAAGGAAGTAGATGCGGCACTAGTGATTATCTTTATCTATAATATTCACTCTGAAGAAGAGACTAATTATCTAATTAATAATGGAATTTTGCTCATTTGTGTATACAACTATTTAGTTTATCATCTTAGATTTTGATTCGACAGTATCCGTGCTAATCATGGAGTTTAATCAATTCTCTCGAGTTACCTACTTCTCTCCAACTCTACTGCCACCATCTTGGTCCAGGCTGTGTCACCTCCCTCCAGAGTTAACACAGTGACCTTGTGTTCATTCCTCTATTCTCGTTCTAGCCCCCCATTCTCCAACCCATTTTCAACAGCTGTAGAACTCCGTTACAAACACAAATCTGGTCAACTTACCCTCTCTCACATATTATTCAACGTCTTTCCATTGTTCTTAAGGTGAAATCCAACCATTAGCAGGCTGAAAAGGCCAACATTATCACTTTATTTATTTTGTGTATGTGGTACTGGAGAGTGAACTCAGGGACATTCTAGCTCTGAGCTATACCCCCAGCCCATTTTATTTTTTATTTGGAAACAGGGTCTTGCTAGGTTGCTGAGAGCCTCGATAAGTTGCTGAGGTTGGCTTCGAGCCTGTGATCTTCTTGTCTCAGCTTCCCAAGTACTGGGATTACAGGTATGCGCATACCTGGCTACTTTAACACTGAAAAACTACCCAGGGCCAGGTACAGTGGTGCACTCCTGTAATCCCAGCTACTCGGGAGGCCAAGGCGATAGGGTCATGAATTCAAAGCCACCCTGGGCAACACAGAAACACACAAGGCCTTGGGTTTGATCCCTAGCACTGAAAAAAAAAAAGCAAAACAACAAAAAAATGACAACAACAAAAAGCAAACCCCTGAAAGGTGAAAAGGCCTTATAGTTCATTATTTCCAATGAATTAACCAGAGCTGGATCTTGAAACTCATAACTTGCATTAGCATCACCTTTCAATAATGCTTTAGCAGTATGTAGTCAAATTTCATACACTTGCCAGGGAAAAACTGAAATAGTAAAGCAACAAAAACATCTGGCTTGATAGAAAGGTATTGAAACTTAGCAAAAATATGTAGGCTGGCAAAAATTCAAGCCAGGAAAGGATAAAGAAAACAGCAGAGCCCATCCATCAGGCAGGGCCAGGTAAGTGCCCCTGTGCAGACTGGAAAACATGATCCCCAAAGTTGAAAAATTTGTGAGTAAAATGTAACTTTGACCAGTAGTCACTCTCCTTTTTTAAGGGAA
Organism: Glis glis; assembly: GCA_004027185.1. NCBI lineage: Eukaryota > Metazoa > Chordata > Mammalia > Rodentia > Gliridae > Glis > Glis glis. Next base: position 15,641 of record PVJS01007335.1, read on the forward strand.
ATGTGTGTGTGTGTGTGTGTGTGTGTGTGTGTGTGTGTGTCAGTGGGACATAAAAACAAAATGATATGATTTTAGAATAAAATTGTTCAGGTCGCAATAGCTTCCTCAGTGGGCAGTTGGCCATGCGTTGTAAAGGTACCAGAGGGAGATCTTTAATATCAGAAATGAATAAAGCTCTTTTAGACTGTGACTTCAAATGGCTTAGCCATTGGGTTGACTTCCTCCAGAGGCCTCGCCTGCCTACAGGAAGTGATGCATCACACATGTAGACCTCCGCTGCTTACACTCAGTTGAGGTTCAGATCTGTGAATTGGCATTGGACTGAAAAGGTCTTTAATCTGTGCTAGGTGTGCATTCTTTGCAGAGACAATGACAGTATCTTCAGACTCTGGAGAAAAGGTCTGGAGACTTGCACATTAGGCACCTCCCGTATGACACACCATGCACTGTGTTAGCTCATTGAATTTTCACAGTGCGGCCACAGTTGTTTTCATTCTACAGATGAAGAGTTGGAGTTCTAGAGAAATGGAACAGGCTTCTCTGTCTCCTCTGTGCTCAGTGTCCTTCCCCCTTTTTCTGGTGCCAGCATCTTCCTTCCTTCCTTCCTTCCTTCCTTCCTTCCTTGATACTGGGGATAAAACCCAGGGGTGTTCTTCCTCCAAGCCACACCCCCAGAAGGATCAGGCCCCAAACCCATCAAGCACTCAGTGCCTGGCAGTCATAACCACAGGCAGTGGGGAGATGAGGCAGGAAAAGTGAGGAGCTAGCAGTGGAGACATGTGTAGGTAGGCAAGCGACTAACCTCCTATTTCAGCCAGGGCTATCTGATTTCAAGCAACAGAAATGAACTCTGGACAGCCCACTCCAGAAAGGAATAGTAGAAGATAAGCTGAAGAACCAGACTAGTCAAAGGAAAGAAGGTGGATAATTGTAGCAGATACTTTTGGAGCAGGATGAATCAGTTCCTACCATTTCCCATCTGTGTGTTACTTCACCAAGATTTGAATTCTTTGGCAAGGGCATAGGATTGGCCAGAGGAGAACAGGACACTGTAAGTGGCAGCCTCTGTGTAATAGTTTGTATTTAGAATGTCTCCCTAGCCCTCACAGAAGCAAGGCAGCAATGTTGGAGGAGGGGCTTGATTGCTAAGGAGGGGTCCCTGTGGCCTTAGGGATTATATATGGTTCTCTCCTCTCTTTGCTGGCTCTCTGCTTCCAGCCTCCATGCTGTGAGGAACAGAGCCCTTGTGCTCTCCCCCTCTCTCTCTCCCCTTCCCACTGCCATGCTCTGAGCTCTGCAGACCTGGCCCGACATGGACTGAACCCCGAAATCTCAAAGAAAACTGAAAAAATAAATCTACCTTCCTCTAAGTTGTGTGGTCAGTTGTTTTGGAGTGTGGCAGTGACAATGTTGATTAAAACACTGACATCCGTCCATCAACACAGGGGAAAGCACGTTCCTCAAATAAACCAACATGCTAGCCTGGTGTGGCGGTGCATGCCTGTAATCCCAGTATTCGGGAGGATGAGACAGGAAGATTGCAGGTTCTATTCATATTTCATCAGTCAAAATTCAGTCATATACCAAACCTAGCTATCAAGGAAACTAAAAAACAAAGAATCTTTATTCTGTAAGGTCACATGTCTAGCTAAAGCCCAGGAGTTTCATTACTAAGAAAGAAGCGGGGAATGGGTATTGAGGTTGTTGGGAAGGTGAAATGTGTTAAATGTACACAAGTTTCCCAGCAGAGGGCTTTCCTGGCATTTATTGCATACTAGGTAAACACTCATCATAAATCTCTCCTTCCTTCCTCTACAAGTTTCCTGGTAAAACTTTCTAATTTGGTCATATCTGCTTTTATATATTGACAAAAGTCTGATCAAGCCCTTATCTTTTAGAGGTCTTATATTTTTCTAGTATTTTGTAATAGGAAAGTTTCTTTTTTTAATGTGCCATTATTTTTTTTAAGTTCCTTGTTGTCCCTGAAGATTTCTTAGTAAAGAAATGGTCTTTATTTCTGAAGTTGTAAATCTGGGCTCACCACTTTCCCTCATTGTAATTAAGGCCCATCACAGAAGGCAACTAAAAATGACAGCAATATCATAATAAATTGCAATACCTGGAAGAACAGAAAAACATGCTCACCTTTTCTTGGCCTTCAGATCACTGATGTTCACAGTACTTTCCAGAAAGCAGGTAGAATCTATCCTGTGCAAGCTATTAACAGTTTGAACGAGCCAGTGGCTTCCTCTAAGCCTCAGTTTGCTCACCTGGAAAATGGGCTCATGTGGATTCAAAGGAATTGTTTGTGGAAGGAAAACTCACAGGCAACCCAGCACATTATAAGTCCTCCACAAAGGTTCGCTCTTATTTATTTTTTATTTTTCTATCCACAAGGGTATCAGGCTAAGTTGGAGATTCGAATTGAGGCTTCAAGCTCATGACATTTTGCTTTGTTATAATAAAAAATAGGACTTAACAAGATTGTTCCCAGCAACTTTATTCATTGTAGCCCCAAACTGGAAACAGCCCAGAACATCTACAGAAGAATAGATAAACAAACTCTGGCCTATTTATACAAAAGAATACTGCTCAGCAAACAAAAGGACTGACAACCAGTATTCACAACATGGATGAACCTCAAAACCATTATGCTGAGTGAAAGAAGCCAGGCACAAAAGAACACATATTGTATGATTTCGCATATCTAACATTACAGGCAAAATTAATCTATGGTAGGAAAAAAAACCAGAATAGTGGTCATCTCTGGACAGGGGTATGGAATGACCGAGAAGAGATCTGAAGGAACTTTCTGGAGTGATGGTGATTTTCTGCACCTTGACAGAGGTTTGAGATGCATTTGTTAGAACACATCTAAATGGTATGCTTAAGATATGTGCATTTAGCCAGCTGTGGTGGTACATGCCTGTAATCCCAGTACTTAGGAGGCTGAGACAGGAGGATTGAATGTTCAAGACCAGCCTCAGCAATATAGCGAGGCCCTTAGCAACTTAATGAGACCCTATTTCAAAATAAGAAATAAAATTGGGCTGGGGTGGGGTGTAGCTCACAGGTAAAATACTCCTGGGTTCAATCCCCAGTGCCACACACAAAAAAAGTGAGAAAAATGACCAAAGGGCACATGAAAAGATGCCCAACATCACCAATAATTAGTGAAATACAAGCTAAAATCACAACGAGATACCACCTCACATCCACTAGGATGGTAACCACTATGAAAAAAAATAAGTTGGGAGGATGTGGAAAAAGTAGGAGCCTTGTGCATTGTTGGTAGGAGTGTAAAATGGTGCAAGAAAACTGTTTTTCTCAAAAACTTGAAAATAGAATTACCGTATGATCCAGCAATCCCATTTCTGGGTATAACATGAATTAAAAGCAGAGAAACAAGTATTTATACATCTGTGTTCATAGCAGCATTATTCACACTAGCCAAAAATGGAAGCAATCCAAATGTCAATCAGGCATGGGAAAATAAGTAAACAAAAGGTGATATATACAAAAAATAGAATATTATTTAGCCTTGAAAAGGATACAGCATGGATATACGTTGAGGACATTATGCTAGGTGAAATAAGCCAGGCACAAAAGGATGAATACTGTATGTTTTCACTTCTGTGAGGTATCTAGAGTAGTCAAATTCATAGAGACCTCAAGAAGAGGAAGGACTCGGAGTTACTGTTTAGTCGCTTTGGGCATGTGAAGACACATAAAGTAGCAACTCTGTTCCTTCTATGGAAGTCCAAACAGATGCCTGAAGGAAAGACATGGGGGCGTGGGGAAACCAGAATTACTATTTTCCCTAAAACCCGATTCCATTCCTTTGTCTCCATACCTGAGTCAGCCTGATCAGTGGCCCCAGGCATGCTGTGCTGAGCATCACCGCCTCTCTCTGCTCTGGCTCTGCCCATCCTTCAAAGCTGTGTTCTATCTCCACCATCTCCAAATAGCCCCGTGAGCCTCTTCCTGCCCAAGAAGCCCTGTGTTAGCCGGTGGTGGCACATGCCTGTAATCCTAGCTGAGGGAGGAGGAGACAGGAGAATCGCGGGTTTGAGACCAGCCTCAGCAACAGCGAGGCCCTCCGCAACTTAGTGGGATTCTGTTTCAAAATAAAAAGTAGGAGCTGAGTATGGTGGCGCATGCTTGTAATTCCAGTACTTGGGAGGCTGAGACTGGAGGATCCGGGTTCACGGCCAGCCTCAGCTACTTAGTGAGACCTTCCGCAACTTAGTGAGACCCTGTTTCAAAATAAAGAATAAAAAATAGGGCTGGGGGTGTAGCTCAGAGGTAGAATGCCACTGGGTTCAATCCCCAGTACCAAAAAGAAGAAAGAAGGAAGGAAGGAAGGAAGGAAGGAAGGAAGGAAGGAAGGAAGAAAGGAGAAAGAAAGAGAAAGAAAGGAGGGAGGGAAAGGAAGGAACCCCTGTCTTCCTTCAAGCTCTGCTCATGGGTCTGGACCACGTCGGGGAGGGCCAGGCAGGCCGGGGCCTGGGATGGGAGACCAGACGTTGGACAAATCTGAGTACAAGCGTCTGGCTCTAGGAGGTTTTGGAGGCTGCCTGCAGACTGCGGAGACTTCAGGAAAACAGAAACCCAAAGTAACCATAGTCTACATGAATTTTCATTATGTGCATTCTAAATAACAGCATAAAATATGAAGACTCGTTTATATACAGGACACAAAATGACTCAAGCCCCTAAATTTAAAAGCTTGTTAAGAATCAGGTAATATTTCTGAGCTGTGGGCTGGGTGAGTTAAAAGGCAGATTTATGCCGCTGGTGCATGGAGGAGCCACACCAGCCATGAAACAGAGTTCCACATCATGCGTTGGACGGATTGCTCTTGAATTATGTAAATCCTGAATTATTCCAGGTCTCAGGGATGCATGACTCCTATAACGTGCAGTTTCCCTGGAGGCTAAATCCAGAAAACTCAGGGCAGCAGAGGTAATGAGTGCCAGGATGGTAGAGAAGAGATCCTGGGGGGTCGGCAGAAAGGGAGCGCACCAGGGTGTCTGGGGGTGACAGGGTGAGCAGTCTTGTTCACGTGGGTCCTGGTAGGGTGGTGCTCCTGTCTACACTCGCTGGCAACCACGGCTTCTAAAAGCAGGATTCGGGCTGATGTGAGTTGGAGATGTGGGAGGCATCCTGCCACCTCCCACCCTACATATGTTCCATCTCCCGGTTCCACTCAGGAAGCCTTGTCAGTCTCTCCCTCTGCCATTGACTCCTCCTTTCCACCATCGCTCCATCCACCTGAGCCCCCTTCACTCTCCCCAGGACGACTGCATTGTCAGATACCTGGAGAACCAGTGTTGGGGTTTGATCTGAAATGTCCCCCAAAGCTCATGGTTGAAGGCTTGATCCACACACACGGCAGTTCAGAGGTGGGGCCTCTGCGAGGTGATCAGAACATGGGGTCGGACCTCATGCAGGGGCTAATGGATTGGATTCATAGCATAATGGGCTTTGCGGGAGGGGCATTGTTATAAAGGTGCTCTTTCTCTCTTTTCGTCAAGCTGCCAGGAGGCCAGAACCTCCGCTCCATCAGGTGCTCCCGCCATAGTGCTCCACCTTGCCACAGGCCTGAAAGCAACTGGGCCAAGTGATCATGAACTGAAACTCAAACCGGGAGCCAGAATCAACCTTTCCTCCTTTAAGTGGGTTTCTCTCGGGTATTCTGTCACAGCGATGGAAAGGTGAGTAACAGCCAGTATCCCTATTTCCACTCTGTTCACCACAACCTACCCCTCCACCCTGCAGAGTGGTCTTCTCAGAATGGAAATCTGAGCACGTTGATCCTCATCAAAACCACCACTGGATGAAAGGAACCTTCTAGGTCCTGAGGGCCCCACCCACTCCCCACCTTCTCTCAGCACCCCACGCCCCCGGCTTCACTCATTCCTGCCACACCTCAGAAACTACACGGCCTCGGCACATGCTGGGCCCTCCAGCACAAACACTCTTCCCTTCTCTCTTCACATCCTTAACTTCTGTTCTTCCTCGGATCTAAGATCTGCACCATTGGCTCAGGACGCCTCCTCTGCACTCCCACCCCCGCCTTTCAGTTCTCACTGTCCCAAGACACTCCTCTTGGGAGCATTGCTCACGCTGGTCACCCTGCATCCTCTGGTGGAATTCTTTCCTTCACATCTGCGTCCCCATCAGACTATGGGTTCCAGGAGGCAGGGACTAGGTTCCGCTCACCAGGGTCTCTCCAGTCCGCTCTGATAGTTGGCCTAGGATCCACACCCAATTATTGCTGATTGGAGAGGGAGGAGGAGAAAGAGGGCACACGAGCCATGCAGATCTCCAGCATGAGGAGCAGAGGTGGTCAAGGCCCCATGGCCGTGCTCTGGGGTCCAGCTGCTCCCAGCCAATGGCTGAGCACGGTGGGGACCGTGAGGCGGTCCTGCTGGGGACCATGGCACTTCTGGGATGGCTGACTTTAGCCCAAGGCTCCCTAAACAGCCTTGCCCATCCTTTCAACTACAGAGTGTTGAAGAGTGTTTCCAGCCAGCCTTCCTGCCTTCCTTCTTGCCTATAGTCAGACTAACTCTGCCCACTCTCCAAGCCCTACCTGCTCTATCTCTGTTTTCTCTGGCAGGGGCATTTTCCGCAATAAAATTCTTGCATGTTAATTCTCATCTTGGCATCTGTTTCTCAGAGGATCCAAACTCGCATGGAGTGAGTGAGTGCATGAATGAGCCAGCACCAGGTTGACCCAATGTCATCCTGTCCGCCTTGCAGCACCCAGCTCACGGGACAGATGCCCCCGGGCTCCTATGTTGCTCTTTGTATTTTAATTGCTTCGGTGACTTGCATCCACAGCCAACTCCCTGAAGGGACACAGCATGGTTGGTGAGGTGTGTGTGTGTGTGTGTGTGTGTGTGTGTGTGTGTGTGTGTGTGTTTTCCACTTTCCCAGGACAGATAAGCAGATAAGCAACACTCCACACCTGCACACACAGGAAACAGAGTCCTCAACACTCAACAAACAGCTACGAGGAGTTGAAGAAGCTTGGTGTGTTGGTGCACACATGTAATCCCAGCACTTAGGAGGCTGAGACAAGAGGATTGCAGGTTCAAGACCAGTCTCGGCAACTTAGTGAGACCCTCAGCAACTAAGTGAGACACTATTTCGAAATAAAAAAAAAATAGACCTCAGAGGTAGAACACCTCTGGGTTCAATCACTAGTACCAAAAGGGGTTGAAAAAAAAGCTGAAGAAGCAATGTTTTGCAAACTGGGTTGAGACCCATGACTGGGTCAATTTAGTGGCTCTCCACCTCCTTATTTAGAATTAAAAAAAAAACTGAACCAGAATCAAACAGAATAGAACAGAACAGGGTACAAATATCAGGCGATGTCACACAAAGTAGGGGTCAGTTTTGTGTCCTGAAATCTCGGCTTCAGTTTTTCACATGCACATATGTTTGTACCAGGTTGTGGAGCAAAATGGATTTTTTTTTTTTTGGTGCTACTGGGGATTGAACCCAGGGGCATTCTACCTCCAAGCTACACCCCCAGCCCTATATTTTTATTCTTTATTGTGAAACAGGGTCTCATTAAGTTGCAGAGGGCCTCACTAAGTAGCTGAAGCTGACCGCGAACCTGGATCCTCCAGTCTCAGCCTCCCAAGTACTGGGATTACAAGCATGCGCCACCACACCCAGCAAAAAGGATTTCTTACAGTGGGTCATGGTTGAAACTGTTTGGAAGACTCTGATCTACTGGGATCCTGTTGTTGAGCATTTCTCCAAGAAACAGTTGTCAACCGAGGTGTAACTTGCAAAGAAGGAGTTCCTCATCAAACTGGCAGAGCCATGCTGAGCGCGTGACTGATTCTCACAGAAGAAATCCTCCTCTGCAGCCCTCAGCCTGCCTGGAGACACCTTAGGAGTTGAGGATATTAAAGGCTCCGTATGTGTCATCAAATCTACTGAACAAAGAATTTTCCACACACATCGGAGCACTCAGTGCCCTCCTCCCTTATTTTTAACTACTCAGGAGCACCTGTGACCCCTTCCCCAGACGTGACCGTGGGGAGACAGTGACCAGGCTCATTCTCCCGCTCCATGGATTCCTCCCTACACTGCTGTTACAGGTGTGACGATGGGGAGAGAGAGGTGGCTGGGCACGTCCTGAGTCTGACCAAGCCTCCTTGGTGTCTGACCACCCACTCAGGTGATAATTTTGGATGCCCCTTCCTGATACACTCAGACACCCATGAAACATGGATGCCAAATGGCTTTGCCCCGATTATCCCCCAGTGGACCTCCAGGATGCAGTTACACTGTCTCCTGGCCCTTCTGGATCAAGTGCAAGAGAGCAATCGCTGGGGTAACTCCTGGGCAGTGCAGAGAGGAAGAGAAGTGGCCCACATGGGGACTGGACTTGTGACTGGGCTCATTCGTCATGTTTGGAAAAAACAGAGTGAAATAATCAGGATGCTATGCAACCCAAGAAAGGAAGTCCTAACCACCCAAGAAACTCTGCTCTTCTCCTGGAATTGGCAAGTCAGTCTCACCCAGAGGGCATTTTAAGAGTCAGGAGGTCTCAGCTCTACCTGTGTCCTGGCTGTGTGATCTGAGAAGTTCCTGAGCCTCGTGGACAGATCAGGTTGTATTTACATAAAACAGTAGAGGTGAAATGGACTTCAGGAGGCTTTTAGGTCATACCTTTAATTGAATAGGTGAAAAAACTGAAGCCCAAGCTGGGTTGGTGGTGTGCACCTGTAATCCCAGTACTAGGGAGGCTGAGACAGGAGGATTGCAGGTTCAAAGCCAGGCTCAGCAACTTAGCAAGACTCTCAGCAACTTAATGAGATCCTGTTTCTTTTTTTTTTTTTTTTGCGGTACCGGGGATTGAACGCAGGGGCATTCTACCTCCGTGCTACACCCCCAGCCCTATTTTTTTTTCCATGCTTTATTTTTGAAACCAGGTCTCACGAAGTTGCAGAGGGCCTCACTAGGTGGAGAGAGAGAGAGAGAGAGAGAGAGAGAGAGAGAGAGAGAGAGAGAAAGAGGAGAGAGGAGAGAGAGATAGATCGCGCGTGCATGTGCGCTGAAGTTGGCTGCGAACCGGAATCCTCTGGTCTCCGCCTCCCAAAGTACTGGGATTACAAGTGTGCGCCACCATGCCCGGCTTTTTTTTTCTTTTTTTGGCGGTATTGGGGATTGAACCCAGGGGCATTCTACCTCCGAGCTACACCTCTAGCCCAATTTTTTATTCTTTATTTTGAAACAGGGTCTCACTAAGTAGCAGAGGGCCTCACTAAGTAGCTGAGGCTGGCTGCAAACCCGGATCCTCTGGGTGAAAGAGACCCTGTTTCTAAATAAAAAAGTAAAAAATAAGGCTGGGGGTGTAGCTCAGAGGTAGAATGCCCCTGGGTTCAATCCCCACCACCACAACACACACACACACACACACACACACCACCTGAGGCCCATAGAGGCCGTGCAACTTGTATTAGTGCTACCTAAGCATCCACACAATCCTTAGGTAACACAACACAGATAGGAGCTCAGACCTCTGGCTCCTATTCCAGGCCATTCCCATCTGATCATGCCGTCTTTCAAATTCTCTTCCCTAATAAGATTTTCCAATACATAAAGTAACTACAGCAGAGGGGCAGCCAGCATAGGCAGCTCATCTTAGAGATCCTTAAATGACCTCTAAAAAAAGACAGAAAACAATTACAGAAATGTAATTGACAGCAGCAGTTGCAGACTATGGTATTCTAAGTGCTTAAAAAATCGTATTAACTGAATATAAATACGTTAAGCATTTCCCTGGTTTCCCCTTGGCAAACTTTTTCCTTAATTCAAAATAGATGGCATTTGCATTATTGGGTGTTTTCCAACCTCTTACTTACTCGGGACTCTTGCACGCAGTGAGTAGAAATCCAACTGTGCCAGTGTGAGCCGGAGGGGGATTTATAGCCCACATAGGTGGAAGTCCGTTCACAATTGGATTTAGAGACTTACAGAAGATTGTCAAGTTTGTCCTCTCCCTCTTGCTCTCACATGCTTTCTTTGTGTGTGTGTGTGTGGTACTGGGGGTTGAACCTAGAGGCATTCGAGCGATATTTCCAGCCCTATTTTTATTATTATTTTTTATTTTGAAAGAGGGTCACACTACGTTGCTGAGGGTCTTGCTAAAGTGCTAAGGCTAGCCTCAAATCTGCAATCCTCCTGTCCCAGCCTCCCAAGTACTGGTATCACAGGCGTGTGCCACCATGCTTGGCTTCTCGTATGCTTCTTAAACTCTGCACATCTCTGTGTGGGTGTGGCTTCGTTTTCTCCTTCTAAGGATATACTTTGTCCACATGGTGTGGAGATATTGGCCAGCAGCTCCTACTTTCAGCTCTGTCATCAAAAATGATAAGAGCTCTTTTATCTCTAAGTAAAAAAAAACCTCCTGGTGGACCAACACTGATGGACCTGCTAGGACCACCTGGCCACCTTTAGGCTAACCATGGGATCAGGTAACTGAGTTGTTAGGAATAGCCAGGCTTAGGCCATGTGCCCACACCTGTGGCCAGGACATCTGTCTTCTGGGATCAGTAGTGTCACCAGCATCTCATGATTGAGTCTGGAGAGAAGCACTCCCCAAGCCAACACCCACAGCCAATTGTGAACGGTTAATTAATTAGGAAAGCTGAGACTGAGAGAGGTAAATGGTCTGCTTAAAGTCCAGGAATGATAACATTGACTATAGCAAATATATACTTGCCCACAACTTGCTCACAGGTATGTTTTTTGTTTGTTTGTTGTGGTACTGAGGATTGGACCCAGGGGCATTCTACCTCCAAGCTACACCCCCTAGCCCTTTTTACTTTTTGTTTTGAAACAGGGTCTCTCTATGTTGCTGAGTCTTGCCACTTGCTGAGGCTGTCCTCAAACCTGGGATCCTCCTGTCTCAGCCTCCCAAGTATTGGGATTTCAGGCATGCGCCACCATGCCCGACACAGGTATGCATTTTCAAAAATTGATGCAACTATCATAGATTGGGTGGATCCAACCCCAATTCTCAACCACTTGCTCCTAGCTCCCTTTCAGTGGGAGGTGGCCAGACTACAAACTCTGACCAATAAGACAGAAGTGCACATGCACTCTTGGGCAGGCATAGATTTTCTTGAGTATGTATGTTGTCTCTTCCCTCTTCTTTTCTTGAGGATGAGAGGCGGTTGTGACACCTGGAGTTGCAGTGGCCATCTTGCAACCATGAGGGAAAAGCCAAAAACATCATGAGCTGCAAACCAAAGCCAGCAACTGTTGCCTTCAGACTTTTGTTTTATAAGAAAAGCACCCCCCTTTGTTTAAACCACTGAAGTCAGGTTATCCGGTACAATCAAAATATTCCTAACTGTAGATATAATGGATAAGTCAGATTCATTTGCCAGAAATAAAATCTCACAGGTTGTAGAAGCAGGTGCAAGTCTCTGGATCTCTCTATGTTACTCTCAGAGTTTTCTGTTATCCATTCATTCAAACTTTGGGGAAGACGAGGAAGGCACAGTTCTTTTACCCAGAGGAATCTTACAATTAAATAGAGCTTAAAATTTAGGCCAATGATGAACAAAGAATTCCTTCTCATGTTTAATTCCCCAGTGGTTCAATTAAGCTGATTTGCTTTTTATTTCATCCTCAGCAGAGCTTGAGAATGGCTAGTTACCATCTTTTTTTAATAGGAAAGATGACTTAATTAAAATCCTCTCCCATTTCTGTTGTGCGTATGTGTGTGTTTTGGTTTGTTTCTCCTGGTTAATTAACATCAATTTCTTTGACTTTCTTCAGAGCTCTTACTTTATAAACCTCTAATCTTTATAAAAGATTTGATCAAACAAAACCTACTGGTACAGTTTTTAAAACTTATGTGGTCACTAAGGACCCCCCTCTGGTCTAGCTATAGAACAAACTTGTAATGATTGTCTGACCTGCTTTCAAATCCTCTAGGACCAAAGCCAGAACCCCACAGCCTCCCCTGGAGGTCTAAATTTTCACATGCTTGACTCTGGCTCCAGATTTGGGGATCAAGATTGTCCCTGGGCAGAGGAATTGGAAGCAACTTAGGATCAGGGATGTCTGACTCTGAGTGGAATCGATGAGCCTACCATCATTTTTTTTTTTTTTTGCAGTACTGGGGTTTGAACCCAGGGGCATTCTACCTCTGAGCTACACCCTCAGCCCTATTTCTTATTCTTTATTTTGAAACAGGGTCTCCCTAAGTTGCGGAGGGCCTCACTAAGTAGCTGAGGCTGGCCGCAAACCTGTGATCCTCCTGTTTCAGCCTCTCAAGTACTGGGATTACAAGCATGCGCCACCATGCCCGGCTACCATAATCATTTTAACTTTGCTGTTCTAGTTCACTTCTGCATGGTCTTTAATTTCCTTTGCTGAGAGTATTTTCCCTGTGTGGTCTTATCCCACTTCTGGACGCTGCTCCCTGCTTTTCCTATGACATTGCGTCCCCTTTGCTCTCAATCCTTGCTGTTCTAGTGGAATTAACTTCATCTTCACCGCCCCCCAGGGTAGGCACATGACTCTGGCCTGGCCAATCGGAGCTTCACGTCACACTGGCCACAGTTATTGGTTCAGGAATAGCCATGTGACCTAGTCAGGGCTAATCAGAGCCAATGACACTCAGTGATGGGACTTTGGTAAGCTTGGTTGGGAAAGGAAGCCCTTTTCTTACAGGGATTGCTGAGAGAAGATCTGAGGTTGGTATTACTGGCAATCATCTTGTCACTGAGAAGGACAAGTGTCCTGGGGATACAATCTACTAAAAGGAGAAAGGAAAAGAGACCTCACTCTCAGCTCCAGCCACCATCTATCTACCTAGAGCCACATGAGACATCCTAAGCCAAAACCACCCAGCTGAGCCCATCCTTAGTTCCTGCTGCACAGAAACCATGAGAGATTAAAAAAAATGGTGTTTTTATTTTAGGTCAATACATTTGAGAGTGATTTGTTATTCAGGGGTAAAATCTGAAACACAACCCAAGACACCAAGCCTAAGCCTTTATCAAATATGTATTTTGACCTGACCTTCCTTGATCCTGTCTGGAAGCGCAAAAAAGTCAAGTCTTAGCTGCTGATGGTCCCACTGGCAAACACGCGGAAAAGCTCTGGCATTTTGGGTTTCCAGCATCTGTAAATGGGGTCAAGAGGACACTTGTGGGTGATCATTGTCATTTAGATAACACCCAGGAGGGATTATGCATCAGGACTGGAAGGGTGTGGTCAGGGAGATGAGTCAGGGCTATATTTCTCTCCTGAACACTTTTCACTTGTAATATATTAATAATGCTTTCTGGGAAATTCTCAGATGTCAGGGTTTGAAAATCCTGAAGCAGCTGCTAATTGTATCTTAGTTTTGTTTAAGTAAAAATCATAATGAAAGTTTCTTCTAAGTGTCATAATGAAAACCAAAAATAGGAACTTGAAGTGGAGGTAAGCTACAGGTTCTCAAAAAAGTAGCAGGATCACTTTTGTCTTTGTGGTCACAGGGCTCTCTCTCTCCAAATGATTTGAGGGTTGATTTTTTTCCCCCCTGTGGTACTGGGGATTAAACCCAGGGGCATTCTATCTCTGAGCTACACCCCAGCCCTATTTTACTTTTTGTTTTGAAACAGTATCTCACTAAGTTGTGGAGGGCCTTGCTAAGTTGCTGAGGCTGGCTGTGAACCTGTGATCCTCCTTTCTTACCCTCCCAAGTACTGGGATTACAAGCGTGCACCACCACATCCGGCTTGATAATTCTTAATATACAAGTCTCACAAAGTATGACTATGTGTGTGTTTGTGCGTGTGTGTGTGTGTTAAAGGGGGTAGAACTGGGGTTAGTTAGAGAAGAGACAAGGGGAGAGGTGTCTTTTGAATTCAGAATTTTCCTCCTTGATCTAATCAGCACAACGACCTTGAGAGGGAAGGGGAGAAGAGAATCAGGCCTTGCCTTCCTACGTCTTGACCACCCAGACCATGTCCTGCGTGACTTAATTAGAAAGTGGCAACACTTGTAAAATATTGATATTTCCTTAATAATAGCATTAGCAGCGATGCTTGATACTATTGCCTGGAGAAGAAGGCAGATGTTTGAACCTGGCCTATTGCCATCCAGCTGTTTCTCTGCCAAGACTGGGTGCCAAAACCAGGATTTTAGGCCTGTTAAAAGCCTCTCATGTGCCTTCCCCTGACTGCCAGGGCTGTCAGACTGCCATCCGTGGGCCTGGACACTCCAGGGCTGAGAGAAAGGACCTCAGCGGTGACTGACAGAGTCCTATATTCCAAAACCCCCATTTCAGCTGAGTAGAAGTCGACTAGACAATGAGAGAGAGGAAAGTGGGCTGGCAGCCATGACACTCAGGCCCTCTAAATGCCTTCGGAGAGGGATGGAGAGCAGGGTGAGTCTGGAGGAGCAGGCTTCACGAGAGATGTTATTAACCCACAGACCAGCTTTGGCTCCCGGCATGAGTGTATTCACTTGATTATTCATTCCTTTATTTAGTCATTCATTCCTTTAGCATGTTATTTTATTTATTTATTTTATTTTTATTTTTATTTTTATTTTTTATTTTTGCAGTACTGGGGATGGAACCCAGGGGCATTCTCCCTCCAAGCTACACTCCCGCCCTATTTTTTTATTCTTTATTTTGAAACAGGGTCTCACTAAGTTGCGGAGGGCCTCACTAAGTAGCTGAGGCTGGCCTTGAACCTGCGATCCTCCTGTCTCAGCCTCCCAAGTACTGGGATTACAAGCGTGCACCACCACACCCGGCTAGCATATTATTTTATAAGCCAGAACATTCTGGGTAAGAGAAGTGACTAGATCAGAACCTCATGGGGCTGGGGAAATAGGAGAAGAGTAAATGGCTACAACACCTCGTGGGAGGCTGTCCCTGTGCATGAAATCATGTTAGAGGGGACGGAGGAGCAGCTCTCTTGAGAAGCTGTGCTCACACTTAGAGGCCTGAATTCTGGGCTGACCTTTGAGGGGAAATAACTCTAGATGGAGCTTCTCTCTGTATGCACCGGGAGGGCTGGGAGGAGGCTCTTAGGACTGCTAATCCTCAGTGTCAACCTTCCACTGTCTAACCTCCTCCCCGCCCCTGTCATCTCAAACACACACGTTTATCTCATATTAGCATAGTAGATACTCAGATCTAGGAATCTGTTTCTGTAACCCCATATCAGAGAATGGGAGAGGGGGCAACCAGTTGGTTCCAGGATTGGTCTCAGTGTCCCCAGAGCTGTGTGTAAGTTGAGCTAAGGCAGGAGCAGGGTTTACTGCCCCTGATCTGTGTCATCCGCATCCAGGAAGGCCTCGCTAGGGGATCTTGCTAGGGGATCTGTGCGTCATCATTGCCTGTTGGTGTTTCATTCGGCTCTCTGCTCTATTATTCCTCAGGTCTGTCCCCCGTTGGCCAGGCCTCTCAGCTAACTCCCCAGCTTCTTGCAGGACACAAGAGCATCTTGCTGCTTTTGTACCTTCACCGACTATGAAAATCTTTGTGACACTATTTACAACCCCTTCCACGTCTGTGATTCCCCTGGGTGGACTATGTCGTTCCACGGCTCCATGGCATGTCAGGGCCTAGGGAACCCCGGGGGCTTCCTCGAGTTCCTCTGCTCAGCTGTCTCCGTCACTCTGAACTCTGTCCTCCGATTTCTCAGCTGATAAGACTGCGTGTTTCTGTCCAAGTTTTAGTGCCCTGTGGGGCAATAGCTGAAGCCTGTCCTTAGGTGAAAAGTCACGAAAAAGCAGACAACTCCCTCCCACTGATGTCAATTCCAAATATCAATTCTTGTCTAGTTTCTGCCTATTTGAAGTTGCTGTCCGCTGCCTTCAGAGAGTTGTTTTTTAGAGTTTATCTGTAGGATAGTTGGTTCAATACAAACTACTTTACCAAGCCAGAGTGAAACGTACTGCCTTCCTTTTGAATAAACTATAGGTGCAGGTCATCAGCTCATCTCTCCTCCAGGACTAACACGTCCTTGCTCCTGCTTCCCTTCACAGTCTCCTCTCTGTCCCTGCAGTTTGGGGGTGTGTTATTGCACTCTGAAAGGCCAGGGAGACTTTTTTATGCCTATTTATTTATTTATTTTCTAAATTATATGTCCTGTTGGAAATGTGAAACTCAAGAGGCCAAGCTTTTGTGTGTGTGTATGGATTGAACCAGGGGCATTCTACCTCCAAGCAACACCCCAGCCCTATTTTATTTTTTATTTTGAAACAGGGTCTCACTAAATTGCAGAGGGCCTTGCTAAGTTGCAGAGGGCCTTGCTAAGTTGCAGAGGGTCTCATTAAGTTGCTGAGGCTGGCCACAAACCTGTAATCCTCTTATCTCAGCCTCCCAAGTATTGAGATTAAAGGCATGTGCCACCACACCTGGTTAAGAGTCCAAGCTTTTTAGATCTCAAAGAGTTTTCTTTGACTTTCTTCTCAAACAACCATTCCTGAGATCTGTATGTCACATAGTTTAGCTGTTCCCCAAACTTTAAAAGAGGAGCAATAATAGGAAATAACAAAAAATATTGGGATTGTAAAGAGTATCATTAATATTTCAAAAATGATTTCTTCATACCAGGCATAACCCCTACATTGAGTGATAGCTTGGTTATGATTTGGTATGAGTGAGATCGAGCGCTTCTGATAGTTCAATCAATAGTTGCAATTATTTAAGCCTTCTCATTTCATTCATTCTTTCAAGCATGCTTTCCTCATTTAGTAAACATTTAGACAGTGCCCATTATTTGTCAGGCATTATTCTAGGTACTAATTATGGAATGAAAAGTTTCAGGTATCTGCAAACATTAAGGAGGGAGTCGAGGCAGCCTGGCATTAAATTTCACCTATTCTTTAGGGCACACTTGGAACTGCACTGATTCTGTTCTTTTAAGGTGGTTGGAAGAACAACGAAAGCACAAAATGTGGCGTCGCATCGAGTGTAAGTTCCAGTTGGCCATTCATTATCTGTGTCCCTTTGAGCAAGTCTCTCAATTTCTCTAGGCTGTATTTTATTTTCCTTCAGTGTAACTGCTGAGTGTGTAGTCTACAGACTTTCTGAGCATAGGAACAGTGCCTGTTCCTAGCACAGTGCTGACACATAGCAGGCCCTCAATAGATACTTGTTATATGAGCCGGTAGATGACAGCTCTTCTTGCTTTGTAGATTACAGGCTTTTCTTACTAGACACTTGGAGAATTACTAGGATTCCAGGTTAATGTGGGAAACGTTCCTTTAACTGGATCCCTACCTTTGACTTGCCAGCTCCCACATATGTTCACAATACCTTCCAGAACATTTGATGGATTCTAATAGGGCGTAGCAGTTAGGATAAGCTAGGTTATGCTACAGAAACAAACACCTTGTAGTCTCAGTAGTTTAAAAGTCATCTTTTTTCATGTTAGATAATCAGTACAGGCCAGATGGAGGGTTCAGCTTCTCACAATCACTCAGGAACCTTGACTGATGAGCAGCCATTGTATGAAATATTGCCAGTGGCCTTGCTAGAGGGAAGAGAGGCCTGGTGGATCTTGTCCTATTGATAAATTAATTATTGGAGAATGATACATATCACTTCTGCTCATAATCCATCAGCCAGAACTAGTTACAGCCTCACAACCACAAGGGGGCTAGGAAGGGCAATTTCCATGGGACCAGAAGGGAAGCACCAGAAATATTTGGGGGAGCAGCCTAGATGACAACCACAGGGCTGCCTTGCGAGGGAGATCCTGAGCTGCTCCATCCAGGCTCTTCCAATACAGGCCTGATTGGAAGTAGGTGGAAGCATCTTTTCATGCCTTTGGATCTTCTCACTGTGGCTCAGAGCTCCGGGCCCCACCCTCCATCTATCTCAAGGGCTCACAGGCAACCCCAGGCTAGAGTGAGGCTGAACCCACAGAATAGGAGTTAGTCTTTCTGGATGGTCCACAGGTTGTGCTCTGGCTGCTGCTGATGGGAGTTTACTGCCCAGGGTCAGTGGGAAGGATGGATAGCACATTTCCTTCCTGTGCTGAGGGTCCATAGTGCTCCCCTTGCCCAAGTTCCAAGAGTTGAACAGTCATCCACAGGGCTCCTGAGGGTATGGAGGGATGATCTTCACTTGAGAGACAGGTAGTGCATTTCTGAATTCTGACTCCAGTCAGTCCCTGGGTCCTCCCAATCCCTCTTGATTGACATATCCCCCTGACTCTCCTTGCTCCCCTTTCTCCAGTCTGGCAGCTTTTATTGATTCTTAGAGTCTTCTTAGTGTATATGAGATAGTGGGTGGGTAAAAGAAGGAAAAGAGATTTGGTAGGGGACAATGGTTCTGCTTGATTTCCTCGTTTTCCATATCTTTTCATTTTATATGTGGACCTTCACTTTGAAAACTCATAAGCCAAGAATCTGACTTTTTCCTGGTAATTTTATGCTAACTCTTCCTTATGACAACTATGTAAACTCTAGCTGTCTAAATTGATGGGAAGAGGGTTGGTTAGCACAGTGCAGTCAGAAATACAGTGGGGAGGAGAGGTGACAGAAGGGGAATAATATCAGTTAATACATCAAAATAATATCTTAACATTCATATAATAATGATCCCCCCCACAATCTTCTTTTTTGACGTCTGTAGAATATACAGGATATATGTGGGTATACATATACATAGTATGTATACATATATGTGTATATATGCATATCACAGAAATATACATACATGTATATGTGAGTATACATATGTGAGTATACATATGTGTGTATGTGTGTATATATGTATATATACCCACACATAAAATTATCCCCCCATTTCTGGTAATAAAGGTTGCTCACAACTGCAAGTCAACACATGTGTCTCATGAGCAGACTAACTGATGAAGGCCCAAGGATGTGGAAGGGTTTTGGCAAAGCCAGATGATTCCTCTAGCGATGTGAAGGAAACCAGGCCACATGCTTCACACAATATTCCTGAAATTCAGTCTCTAATGGCTCTTTGCTCCAGAGAGCAAATTCTATCTCAGCCACAGGAGGGCCCCTGCTCCCCTGAACTGCCTGTCTGACTCAGACTGGGAATTCAGAGGTAAAATGAGTGGATTTAGGAGCAGAATAGCAATATTTTTTTTTTGTATGGGGGTGAATGGAATATTTGGCTGTCATCCAACATTTTCTCAAATTGGTGATGCCCGTGGGTGGCATTTCCAAAGTATTAGTTTGCCTGTACTTTGGACAAAAGTCCCTGGCCTTGGCAGATCAATGCATATGAAAAAAAAAAAAAAAAAAAAAAACAAAAAAAACCCCTAACAAGCTCCCTGCCCCCACCCAATTCACACTCCCACACCACCAAGGGAGTCAAAGGCATGTTTTGACACTGGCACAAGTGTGCTTTGCTCCAGTGTGACCTGGGGCGGAACCAGCTTGCCAAGGCTGTGCCTGCCACAATGAACAAAGGGCTGGGGTGCCTCCAAAACCCCTGGCCCTGGGGCACAGGACTCAAGCCCTCCCCACCGTCTTCTTCCAGGAGCCATTGTCACCCTCCATGGGGCAGCTCCCTGTCACCATGTAGTATGGAGCTCTGGCCAAACTGATCTCACTGTGGCTGTAAACCCACTTAAAATACTAACTGTAACGCTAAAGACGAATAATTCTTGTGCCTCTGGGGCATAGACGAACTTACTTATCTCTCCCACCAGCCCTGAATCGCTGCCATTCTGCCGGTGAGTATGAGCTCTGGGTTTCTAGATCCTGTAAATAAACAATTAGGACGATAGCTCTTCAGGTCCCAAAGCTTTTGTTGGGCTCATTTTCTGCCATACCTTGTTACTGTTATTGCTCTCTTCAGAATAATGGGACTGGAGTTTTTATTTATTTATTTATTCATTTATTTATTTATTTATTTATTTTTGTGGTACTGGGGATTGAACCCAGGGGCATTCTACCTTGGAGCTATACCCCAGCCCCATTTTATTTTTTTTAATTTATTTATTTTTTTGGCAGTACCAGGGATTGAACCCAGGGGCATTCTACCTCTGGGATACACCCCCAGCCCTACTTTTTATTCTTTATTTTGAAACAGGGTCTCACTAAGTTGTGGAGGGCCTCACTAAGTAGCTGAGGCTAGCTGCAAACCCGGATCCTCCGATCTCAGCCTCCCAAGTACTAGGATTACAAGCGTGTGCCACCATGCCCGGCTTATTTTTTTTTTAAACAGTCTCGCTAGGTTGCTGAGGATCTAAGTTGCTGAGGCTGTCCTTGAACCTGTGATCCTCCTGTCTGAGCCTCCCAAGTAACGGGATTATAGGCGTGTGCCATATGCCCAGCTGGAGTTATTTCGAGCTAAGTTATGAGCAGAGTGGCTTGTGTGAGTGAGACGGTAGGGCTAGGGCTGGGCTGTGGTGGGGGGAGAATGGAAGATTGACTAGGATTGTCCTTCCCTCCAAGCCTCGGCACAGCTAGGATGCAGCAGAACTGCTGTGGCTGCTGGTACCCTGGCCTCAATCACCTCCAGGGTGGGGCGAGGCCAAGAAAGAATTGCTCCGGCGGGGGCTCCTTTAACTGAGCTTTTACAAGCATTGTGCAGTCTGGCCACGGCTGCTTCTAACACTTGCCTAGACTGGCTTGACTCCTCTTCTTTCCACGGGGGGGTGTGGGAAGAACCAGCTTCCCCATTAACTTGGGGCCTGCGTTTTATCGACTTAGATCACTTGGGACCCCAGTTCTGGGGACATCTGTGACCTGTCGTGCTGTAATAGCTTGGTTTTCCCCGTGTTCGGCTCCCTCCCCAAGTACTTAGTGTTAAATCATAGGGGGAGGAAGTGTGAGCAGAGGAAAAACAGCACTATTACATGACCCCTGATGAGACCGCTGTGATAGAATTAAAAGCTGCCGCCCTAGGACATTCTAACAGATGACATTGTGAGGTTGCCAAGGTAACCCACCAGGATACAGTTCCAGCATCTTTGGGGTTGATGCTGGGTAGATGAGGTCAGTTAGAGGTAAGGCCCAGCTGCCCAGGATCTGTCCCCTGGCTGGCCAGCCCACGACAGTCAAATGGAAAATCGAGGCAGCTCTCTATAACAGTGAATCCAACGTTTGGCTCCTCGTTGGATATTTCAGGTGAAAGAGAATTAGAATACTCTGGATAATTGTTGAATGTAGGTTACACAGAGCTTTAGGAGATCTGGATGCTAATGACTCATCCATTCATTCCATAAATGTTTATTGAACACCTACTCTGTGCCCGGTAGGAAGCATCAGAATATTTAGGAGGAAAGGTCAAGACTTCTGGAAAAACATCAGAAATGCAGATCCAAGCAGGGGAAAAAAAAATTTAAGACATTTACACACTATTAGTAGTCAGAAAAATATTGACTGGAAGAAAATGGAAATAATCAGAATAGCTTATTAACCTCAAGGACCTCGTGTTTAAAAAGAAACCACGCAACAAAATACAACTGTGTGCAAAAATTTTTAGAGTGGTAATGATTTACTTAAATCAATAAGCTCCCTCAACTATAACCATGTTATGCTGCACCCCTCTTTCTTTCCTTTTCTTTTTTCATCTTTTAAATACCCCGTTTTTAAGCCGGGTGTGGCGGCGCACGCTTGTAATCCCAGTACTTGGGAGGCTGAGACCGGAGGATCCTGGTTTGCAGCCAGCCTCATCTACTTAGTGAGGCCCTCTGCAACTTAGTGAGACCCTGTTTCAAAATAAAGAATAAAAAATAGGGCTGGGGGTGTAGCTTGGAGGTAGAATGCCCCTGGGTTCAATCCCCAGTACCACAAAATAAATAAATAAATACCCCGTGTTTACTTGTGAACTACTGGTTAACACCTATAAATGTTATTTTCTGCACAGTGGTGCACTCCTGTATCCCAGTATTTGGGAAGCTGAGACAGGAGGATTGCAGGTTCAAAACCAGCCTCAACAACTTAGTGAGACCCTCAGCAACTTAGTGAGACCCTATTTCAAAATATAAAGGACTAAAGGTGTAGCTCGGAGGTAGAATGCCTCTGGGTTGAATCCCTAGTACCAAAAAAAAAAAAGTTATTTTCTTTCTCCAATGTAGTGGCCTTCAAAGGATCAGAAAGATGGGCCCTGACTTGCAGCAACTCAAGCCTCAAGCAGGATCTTTAAGTAACATAAAGATCCCTCCCTTTGACTTCATAAGGGGATGTTCAAAACTATCAGAGGTGCCACTGGACCCTTGTCCACATACGCTACTATTTGAACCTGGATTTAGGCGGTCACCTGGTCTTATTTTCTCTAAGATGGCAAGCTCAAGTTGGGGAGTGGGGTGGAGAAAATCAGGGTAGTGGTGGTGAGCGGTGCTAGGAAGTGGTGGGTGGAAAGGGAGGGGGGAAACAACACAACAGCCCAGTGATGGGGACAGAGGGGAGGAAAACAGAATTGGGATGGCTACAGGGAAGAAAATCTGACTTGCTGTGCTAACAAGTTCCTGAAAACAAAATAGTGCTTCCTTACCCCCCGAGGAGTGTTATTAGTACCAGAAGGACCTCATTAAAACACACTGGGCCTAAACCAGCCCTCCATAGGCTGAGGGTGGGGGCTCCAATGCCTAAGGACCCCTCTCTGCCCAGCCAGAAAATGGAGATAATTAACTAGATTATTTCAGCCTTCTTGTTCTAGCCCCTTTATAATAGTGACAATAGCTAAGTTATAGAGGGCTCCTAAACACTTCACATTTAATAACCCATGAGGAAGTGCAATGTGACAAATGAACAGGCCCAGAGCAGTCAAGTCGCTTACCCACGTCACACAGGAGTGATTAGACGCCGAGAAGCCAGCCCTGACTCTAGGCTCTAGGGTTCCGTTCTTCACCTCTACACGATAATTTTGCTTTGTTTAAACAGTTTTAAGAACGACATTTTTCATAGTGGATCCACTGCCTCACATTTTCACTTGGGTAATGCAGCCCTGTCCCCGCACTTTATGTCTTCTCCTCCGGGGGTAGCCAGATAGTCTCAAACCTCTGGACACCTAGAATGGGCGGAATCGTGTCACTCTCCTGAAGCCCTGGCAGCACCCTCGAGGCGCCCACCTGTGGAACGGGGTCAAGGGCTGCTCCTCTCTTAAGGCCTCCCTCCCCCGCCCCGCGGGGTCAGCACCTAGATGGCGGTCGCCCTTCCAGCATCGTGGCTCATCCCGGGGTGGCCGTCTCCCAGGCTCTCTCCTGACCGCACACACGCTTGGTGAGGAGGGGTCGCGAGGGAGGGTCTGCGATCCCGGGACCCCGTCGCGCCGATCGCTCGCGGCTTGGCCGCGTGGAGGCGGCGTTGCAGAACTCCGAGGGGGCGCGGGGCGCGGAGGGGCGCGGGGCGGGCCCACGGCTCCCGCGGCGGCTGTCAGGGGCCGCTCGGCTTCCCCTGAAGATGCAGCGCAGCATATTTTGCACATGAGTTCAGAGGAAGAGGAAGTGTAGCCGGCGGACGCGCGGCGGCGGCGGGGGCGCGTCGGGGCTGGAGCCGGAGCGCGCCGGGCGCAGGGCGCAGCGAGCGGGAGCGCGGCGGCCGCGGGCTCCGGGGAGGACGCAGCACCGATCGCCCGAGGGACTGGCACACGGGCACGCCGCCCGCCCCCGCCCACGGCGCCCGCGTCCTCCGCGCGCCGCCGCCGCTGCATGGCACAAACTTTCCTCCCGGGACGCACCACGCTGTCTCCGGGAGCCCGCGCCCGCACCTCCTCTGCCGCGGATCGCGAAAGGTAGGTGGGGCACCGCAGGGCTCGGTGTCCGCGCCACAGTCCCTCCTTTTGGCCCCGCGGAGCAGGTCCCCGGCGGCAGGGCGAGCCCCTCGTGGCACCCACCTCCCTGCAGGCTGTCCCGTGCCCGGGCTGCGGGGCTGCCAGACGAGCTCCTGACCCGGTGGAACGGGGACGGGGGCTGGTCGAAGATGGGACGCCAGGGTCTTGAGCCAACTTTTTTGGGGGGATCATCCCTGGCGCGTCGTAGCGAGAGGACTGGGAGCAGCCTGTTGGGGACTGTGGGGTCTGCGTGCTCAGGGGCGCCCGGGAGGGACGCTGAGGGGGAGCTCCGAGGCCACAGGTGGGTCCGGGACACTGCCGCAGGGAGTCCTCGGCGGAGGCCAGGCGGAGCTGGCGGTGGAGTCCGGGTTTCGGGAGTGCGCGGGGCTGGGGTGCGGCCGCTCTGCGTGCGCCCTGGAGGTGGGCTCGCTCCCGGGGCAGAGGTGCAGGATGGCGGGAGCAGACCTGCCGCGCTCAGAGCGGGGCCGCAGCCCCCCGAGAATCGGAGACTCGAGGCGCGAGAGTCCCGGCACTGACACGGGGATCTCCCCTTCTGAAAGGGCTCTTCCTCCCGCGTCCTACCCCACTTTCGTAGGCGCAGGGGCCGCTAGGATGGTGTGAGTCTGGGCGGGGAGGAGGCGGTGTGGATTTCAGGAAGCCGGGCTGTCAGGCACGCGCACCCGGGTCCCGGCCAAGGCTGGTGCCCTTCACCTCGCGGACCGCCGTCTTTGGCAGCAAGAACCGCGTGGAGGCCACAGTTCTAGACCCAGGCGCGCTCCCTGCTGCCTCTGTGGCTCGCGCTCTGCTGCCCTAGGTGGCTGTGGGTAGTTCCCAGGGACGCTGGGTGGTGTCAGTGAGTTTGCTTAGGGGCTTAAAAACAAACAAAAACAAAAAGTATTTTAAAAAAGTCTGGCACAGATCTCTGCCTGTGAGTGGCCGTCTGGTTCCCAGCAACAGCCCCCTTCTTGTAGTCGCTACAGCAGATTTCAGATGCTTGGGCGTGCAGTCAGACTAGGGCGTCTTCCAGCCCCTGCCATCGTGTGTCATCTCAGGATAAGTGAGGCCTTGCCAGGAAGGAAGCCCAGTGTAATGTGAGCGACCTCTGGGCCTGTGGGGAGGGCCACTCTGCACCCCACGTGCCTCGGGTTCCTAATTTGTACTTTCGAACAGCTGAATTCCAAGGAAGTTCAAGTGACCCCAGATGTCACCAGCCCCACAGAGGGCCTAAGCAACAAGCTGTTTGGGGTTCTTTGGTGCGTGTGCAGTAACCTCAGTGAAATCACTTTAACCTCAGACTGAGCTCTGCATCCTCTTTTGCCCTCAGTGGGGTTTCTGGCCCTTCTGAGTGACTGCAGCCCAGAACTCGGACGTCATCCTCTGGCTGCATTTGTATAGCCAGTCCTTGGGTTGGTTTTTTTCTTTGTTTGCTTTTTGGCTGCATAGACAGGGGGCAAATGGAAGTGGAGTATTGTGCAGTTAGCTAATAGATTTGGTGCAGGAATTGAAATGGAATAAATTGGGGATACAAGTCAGTGAGTTCTTTCTCTCCCTCTCAAGCAGGAATTTTTTTGGCTTACATTCAAATAATTGCTTTGTCTGTAGGGAAACAGGCAGAAAATCCTTGGCATGAGTGATGTGAGTTCCTGTAAAGCTACTAGTGTTCCTCCAACGTTCACTTTTCATCAGAATTGAAACTCTGTGGTCCCATAGCATGGTGGACGTGAGTTCTTTGCCGAATTTCTAACTTGGTGGACTAAGAAGGCACTGTGACTCTATTCCACCCCCATACCTTTTTTTTTTGGTGTGGAGCTGGGACTAAACCAGGTGTGCTCTACCACTGAGCTACATCTCAGCCCTTTTTATTTTGAAACAGGTTCTCACTAAGTTACCTCGTACTGGCCTCGAACTTGCAATCCTCCTGTTTCAGCCTCCTAAGTACTGGGATTACAGGCATGTGCCACCATGCCTGGCTTCCAATCCCATTTTTTAAGATATAGAAAAGTTGTAAGAACAATGACCACCTAAATATCCATACCTGGACTCTATTTTTTGATATTGGCTTTATTACACTTCAGTCTATCCATTTCTTTATCTGTCCATCAATCCAGCTTATTGTTTTTGCAATAATTTGTAATTTGTTTTTTTTCTGCTGTGTTATATTCCAGAGGTATGTGTATAACATAGGTTGTTTATGTATTCCTCTGTCAATGGACACATGGGTTATGCCCAGGATTTTTTGTTGTCTGTTGTTGGTTATTGTGACCTACACTGCTATGAACATCTGTGTACAACTCTTCCTAGGGACATATGTCCTCATTTCACATGGATAAATACCTAAGAGTGAATTGCTGGGTCACAGAGGAGGTATATCTGAACCTTATAAGAAACTGCCAGACCTTTTTCCAACATGGTGGCACCATTTTACACCCCTGCCAGGAAAGAACACAAGTATGAGACTTTGCATACTCGAATACAACCCTGTTTTCCTATCCCAAAGACAAGACCAAGGTTTGAGTAGTGTTCTCTTGGGCCCAGAGGGACCCAGAAATTGGGATCACCTGAGACAGTCTGGAACATGTTTTCATAGGTAGAGGGGCTGTAAGAAATCCCTGACTGCCAGTAAATGGATTTAAGTTTAAATTATTGCAGACGATCAGATGAATATTTTATCTTTAGAGATCTTCAGAGAAGGGAATTCCATCGGGGAATGTACCTTTGGTTGTGAAAGACTGATTGAGTGCTTTCTATAAAAAGAAAAATAACCCCCAAGCCCCACAGACTTCCACTAAACTTCAGCTTAGAAACCCCTGGGGGGGATTTCTGCCTGTTGGTCATGGTGTCGTGAACTTGGTGGAGGTTCCCCTTGGATTTCACCCGCTTGGGCAGCTGGCTGTTGAAAGGGGGTTGGGTCTGGCTTTTTGAAGGCTCAAAAAACAGCTTTCCTGTGAAAGTGATTTGGCCTCTCAGTGAGAAATGTGACCTGTCAACACCCCTCTTATTATCCTGACTGGGAGAATGGGTCTGGCCCCGTCAGGTCCCCTTACCCCTCAGTTCCTCTCTGTGGGCCCAACACCAGAACCTGACCTTGGCTGGTTCAGGAAACAGGAAGTGAACCTCTTTTCCTGGTGGGACCCGGGATGAAATTTTTACATTTCCTCAAAGTGTCCCAGCGCTGACCAAGCTTTTCAGGGGTCAGATGATGGATTGTATAGTCTCCAGATACTGTACTGTGTTTGGGGACTATTCCATTCATGCTAGTATACTGAGCCTAGGATGGTGCCTGCCACAGAGTAGGGGCCCCAATCAACATCGGCTGAATGGCTTCTGGTGCCCATCGGGGTTATTGCTTCTCTAGAGGTTGACAGTGGGTACCAAGATGTCAAGGCCCCAATATGGTTTTTTTTTTTTTTTTGGTGCTAGAGATTGAACCCAGGGGCATTCTCTGAGCTACACCCCCAGTCCTATTTTATTTTTCATTTTGAAACAGGGTCTCACTAAGTTGTGGAGAGCCTTACTAAGTTGTCGAGACTGGCTGTGAACCTACGATCCTCCTGTCTCAGCCTCCCAAGTACTGGGATTATAAGTGTGTGCCACCACGACCAGCTCCCAAGATGTATTTAACTTGAAGCTACTTTACCCTAGCCTGGAGACAGGTTCAAAGTGTTTGACCTGGAAAACTTTGTCAACTATAAACTTTAATTGTATCAGCACCATTCTTTTTTTTTTAATTTTTTTTTTTACAGATTTCACCATTGTTATTAACAGAATAATAATTATAGCTACCAGTTGCAGAGAGCTTATCTCTGCCGGGAACTGTTGGGCACTTTATATGCTGTATCTGAATTTCATCTTCATGAGAGGTTGAGTACTGATATTTCTTGCACTTTAGCCTGGAGGAAACTGAAGCTTAGCCAGGTTAATTTGCTCTAAATTTACATTTTCATGTTTCTTAGAACTTGAGGGGAGGGACTGAGATATTCTGATTTAGTGAAGGCAGAATCCATCTGCAAGGACAGAGTTCCAAACACACGAAGCCACAGTATAGTAGAAATGTCAGCTGGGTAGAACAAAGTTACAGGAAATGACACACTGGAATCACATGTATGTATGTATGTATGTATGTATATATGTATTTGTGTAGTACTGGAGATTGAACCCAGGGGCATTCTACCTCTGAGCTACACCCCAGCCTTATTTTATTTTTTTAAATTTGAAACAGGGTCTCGCTAAGTTGCAGAGGGCCTTGCTAAGTTGCTGAGGCTGGTCATCAACCTGTGATCCTCCTGTCTCAGCCTCCCAACTACTGAGATTACAAACAAGCATGCACCACCACGCCTAGCTTGGAATCACTTTCTTTAGTATTTTCTTTTTCTTTTTAAGCTGGCTGAGGCCTATATAAAAGTTCTAATTTGGGCCATAATTTAGGATATTATTGGTTGGCTAGGATTGTGATTTTACTGAAGGAAAAAAACCAATGTTGCCGGGTGTTTGGTTGGAGTGTCTATAGCTGAGCTGTCCCATTCAGTAGCCACTAGCTACATATGGCTATTTACATGTATATATAAATGAATTAAAATTAGACAAAATTAAACCTTTCATTCCTCAGTTTCACTAGTCGTGTTCCAAATGGTCCAGATCCACAGGTGGCTCGCCGCTACTGAATTGGACAGCAGAGATGCCGAGTGTCTGTCACTGTTGGAAGCTCTGTTTGATAGTGCTGCCCTATAGTAAGCATTTCCTTTTTTTCCCCCCTTCAGTTTAGAATTGGCAACAGACATGGCTAAGGCTTAGGCTATTTTTCACTGACAAAGAAGTAGACTTAGCCAGACATTTCTTTTATGTTTACCTTTTAAAGGGTGTGTGTGTGTGTGTGTGTGTGTGTGTGTGTGTGTGTGTGTGATCTTTCCTTCCATTCACATTCAGATTTTGTCATACATTTGAGTTTCCCTTTTCTCCTGGGCCCCCAAAGGGGCTTTCATTATTATCATTGCATATTTTATCATGATGTATTCTCATAAAAGATCAGTACAGCAGGCGAGCGATAGCCACTGCTTGAGCCCTGCTAATTCCTCAGCTCTCCAAATAAAGATTCGGTTCAGCTTTTAAATATGCATTTGTGTGACTTACTCCCTACCTGGGCTGGATTCAGGAGGAAAAATCGCTCTCAGCGGGTCGGATCCAAAGAGCTAGAAAATCAGGTCGCATTCTACGGTGATGGCTACCTGCCAAGACTGAGCTGGAGTACACACCATTTGGGGTACTTGAAAGCTCCTTTGGGGTTTCCTGACCTGCCTCAGTGGTTCAGGGGGGTGATGGAGAGGGCTGGCTCTCCCCTCTTCTGTGGTTTAAGTGATCCAGAATCTGATTCTAAGGAGAGAGGAAGCCAATCCTCAGGTGTCAGCGGGCATCGAGACCAGCCAGAGGGACAGTCGACATAGCCATGTTTGGTCACTTTGTGCGACGCTGACCAGCTCATGCCCCCTTATGATTCTGTATCAAAGGTGTCCACAGTCTTCAGCCAGGAAGCCAGCCGCCCTTCACTGACAACTTTCTCTGACATTTATAACCGAAATGTCTTTTTTTTTTTTTTGTAGTACTGGGATTGAACCCAGGGTCATTCTACTTCCGAGCTATACCCCCAGCCCTTTCTATTTTTTGTTTTGAAATAGGATCTCACTAGGTTGCTGAGAATCTAGCTAAATTGCCAAGGCTGTCCTGGAACCTGTGATCTTCCTTTCTGAGCCTCCCAAGTACTGGGATTATAGGACTGCACCTCCACACCTGGCAAAATGTCTTCTTTTGTTGTTCCATAGACCTTCTTGATGGTCTGAATTTACACAGGATTATCAGCTCTCATTGGGGTGTGTGTTGAAACTTTACACTTTGTAGTTTTTCAAATTCCTTGGATTTTGGGAAGCTGTTGTAACAGATCTTATCCATCAAGTTGGATAAGAAGAGATTTGGCTAATCATACACAGATTCTCATTGGTGGAGTGTGACCATATCATGTATTACCTAATTTCAGAAATGTAAAGTACAAGAAATCAGACTGTTCATTTAAATTCTTTTTTCAAAAGAAATTTGGAGAGGTTTGGGGGATTTTCCAGTGTCTTGTGACAACTTTTTAGCACCCTTTTCAGTGTGGTGTTATTGTGGCTATAGGTCAGAACAGCTTAAAAGGAGTCTTTATGACGAATAACAAATGATACTAATATAGTACTAAAATGGTTAACATACTGCTCATTCCGCGTGCCTGAGCTCTTCTAAGCCCCGTTGAATATTAACTCACCCTACCTTATCTAATCCTCGCCCTATCAGTAGATGCCACATATGTCCCGCTTTACAGATGAATATGTTTTCTTTCATATGGGAAGCTAGGGAGTGATAGGGATACAAGAGGGACTTTAGATAAAGGAGGAGAAACCCCAGTGAAGCAATGGAGGGGGTCGAGGGGAGGGCGATGGTGATGGGGTGATGGGGAGGGAGAATTAATGAAGAAAACACTTCCATTGACACTATGTACATATGAGAAATTATTGATGCCGATCTCAGTATCATAAATGGAGAAGGGGAGGGATTGGGGAGGGGGCCTGGGGGAAGTTGACCAAGTGCTATGTGTGTGTATGCCCCTATCACTTTGAACTTCATCATCATGTGATACTACAATGCACCAATAAAAGTATAATTTTTTAAAAAAGGCTCCCTCAAAGTCACATAGCTAGGAAGTAGGCTCAGCAGGATTTGAACCTAGGTAGTCTGGTTCCAGAGCCTGAGTCTGGAACCCTGTGCCAGATTATAAAGAAAGTGAACTTAAGCTGGGTGTGGTGGCACACACCTGTAATCCCATAACTTGGGAGGCTGAGACAGGAAGATCTGGGTTCGTGGCCAGCCTCAGCTGCTTAGTGAGGCCCTCCGCAACTTAGACCCTGTTTTAAAAAAATGAACAAAAAAATAGGGCCGGGGTGTAGCTTGGAGGTAGAATGCCCCTGAGTTCAGTCCCCAGTACTGCAAAAAGGGGGGGGGGCTGGGGGTATAACTCAGAGATAGAATACCCTTGGGTTCCATCCACAACACCAAAAAAAAAAAAAAGAACTTGAGAGCCATAAGGGGTATTTCAAAGGCTGCTTTCCATTCTTTAGTATACATTGTCTTTCCTAGTTCCTAAGGAAGATGACCCAGTGGGTATTTATTGTGCTTCTATGAGGGGCAGGGCCTCGGGTGGCTGCTCTAGGGGATGAAGAAGGGTCCACTGTCAGGTGAGGAGACAGGCAGCACTGAAGCTCCAGACTAGTACACCCAGCCGCCCTGCCGCCTCCACTGGGATGCAGTTAATGCAGGTGAAACAAACTCCTGGCTTCCTGCCACCCCTGCAGCTTCCGTTTGCTCAGGCGACCAACCTTAGAGGTGTCTGGGAGGCCCTGTTTCTCATCCCCTATTTCCAACCCATCGATAATTTCCATTTTCTACTTACAAAACAGATCTAGAATTGGATTGCTGCTGCCACTTCTGCTCATTGTCATCTGGTCTCCCCATTGCCATGGCAGGTCATGGCCAGGTGTCTTGGTCAACATTCTCACTGTGTAATCCAAAACAACCGACCACACAACTTAGAGGAAGGAAGACTTATTTGCTCACAGTTTTTGGAGATTTCAGAGGTTCAGTCCCTGTCAGACTGGGTCTGCGGAGTTCAAGGCATGGCGAAGGGAAGCTGAGAGCGCAAGGCCCTGCTGTCATACCCTGGAGGCTAGAAGCCAGAGAGAGAATAAGGGGAGGAGGGACCTTTTATAATCCCCAACGCCGTACCCACAGGGACCTCTCCTTGGCAACCAAGCCCTGCTTCCAACATTGCTGCCTTGTTTCTGTGAGGGCTACGGAGGCATTCTAAATCCAAAACATTACAACAGGTGACCTGTCTTCCCCTGCTTAAAACCCTCCAGGGTTCCTAAAGCCCTTACAGCAGTCTGCCAGACCTGCAGGCTTGGCCTCCCCAGTGTGACTGGCCTCATCATGATGGCCTCCCACAGGCCCCCCCCAACTTAACACTACCTCGCCTGAGCCACCACCCCTCATCCCATGGCTCAATTTGTCACTTTCTTCATGGTTTTGCTTAAATGGCACCTTTTAGGGGAGGCCTTCCCTGATAATCCTGGTTTTAAAAACTGTATCTCCTAAGCTGGGCGTGGTGGCGCACGCTTGTAATCCCAGTACTTTGGGAGGTGGAGACCGGAGGATCCAGGTTCGTGGCCATCCTCAGCTCTCTCTCTCTTTCGCTCTCTCTCTCTCTCTCTCTCTCTCTCTGTCTCTCTCTCCCTCTTTCTCTCTTTACTTAGTGAGGCCCTCCGCAACCTCGTGAGACCCGGTTTCAAAATAAAGTATAAAAAAATAGGGCCGGAGGTGTAGCGCAGAGGTAGAACGCCCCTGGGTTCAATCCCCGGTACCGCAAAAAAAAAAAAAAATGTATCTCCTTCCGTGATTGCTATCCCTCCTCCTGGCTTTATTTTTCTGACATGCTTTAAAAATTGAAGCCGGGCATGGTGGCACATGCTTGTAATCCCAGAACTTGGGAGGCCGAGACTGGAAGATCCGGTTCGAGGCCAGCCTCAGCTACTTAGTGAGGCCCTCCGCAACTTAGTGAAACCCTGTTTAAAATAAAGAATAAAAAATAGGGATGGGGGTGTAGTCCGGAGGTAGAATGCCCCTGGGTTCAATCTGCGGTACTGCCAAAAAAAAATTGAATTTCACTGATTTTTATGTATTCGTCTGTTGCCTCTTTCTCTGCTCCTGAAAGTAAAGACCATGAAGGCAAAGTTATTCTTTATTTTTTTCTTTTTGTCTCTTTTGCTTTACTTTGGTATGGCCAGCATTTAGAACCGGGCCTTATGTATAGTAAGTGCTCAATACATATTCATTGAATGAGCGTTTATCTTAGGCAGTCCTGCTAGAGCCCAGCCTTGAAGTGGGATGTGATGGTTAGTTGTGGTGTCAACTTGGCTAGGCTCTGGTGTCCAGTTTTTGGTCAAACACCAGACTATGGGTTGCTTTTTATTTAATTTATTTTGGTTCTGGGGATTGAACCCAGGGGCATTCTACCTCTGAGCTACACCCGAGCCCTATTTTTTATTTTGAAACAGGGTCTCACTAGGTTGCTAAGTTGCAGGGACTGGTCTCCAACTTGCGCTCCTCCTGTCGCAGCCTCCCAGTACTGGGATTACAGGTGTGCGCCACCATGCCCAGCTTCATGTTGCTTTTTAAATGTGATTAATATTTAAATCAGCAGACTTTAAGTAAAGCAGATTACTCTCCATAATGTGGATGGGCAGGCTTCATTCAACCAAGGAAGGACCCCAAGTAAGAAGGAATTCTGACTCCAGACAGCCTTTGGACACAAGACTGCAATGTCAGCTCTTCCCTGGATCTGTGGTTGTCTGGCCTGCCCTGAAGAATTTGGGCTTGCCGACTTTTACAATCAAATGAGCCAATTCCTTAAAATAAATCTCTTTTTATCATCTATCTATCTATCTATCTATCTATCATCTATATACCTATCATCTGACTATCTACACACACACACACACACACACACACACACACACACACCCTATTGGTTCTGTCTCTGGGAACCCTGACTAATCGAGAGGGTCCAGATGGAAGGGAAGGGACTGTCGGGTCAAGGCTCCAGTGGAGGTGAA
This sequence comes from Glis glis, assembly GCA_004027185.1. Taxonomy (NCBI): domain Eukaryota; kingdom Metazoa; phylum Chordata; class Mammalia; order Rodentia; family Gliridae; genus Glis; species Glis glis. The sequence goes on from PVJS01007335.1 coordinate 49,088, forward strand.
CACATGGTGTTTGGACAGTTCTGGGTGTGTATAAAAGATCAAAATGGGTTAGTCTGATTTAGCTCTAGGGTCAAGACTGGGAGACAGGACTGGAGAGAAGGGAGTTTGGAATGAGATTGAGCTCAGGCTCCAGGCTGGACAGCGGAGGATGTGATAATACTTTCTGACTCACTTATGTGGTGCAGAATAGTTAACCTGGCAAAAATCTGTGATAAGAATTAGATGGGTGAGGAGAAGTCAGATTCGAGGAAGATTTTGGATGGTCTTCATATTGCTGATATGCTGGACTGGGATTTTGGGTGGTTGCTAAGAAAATCACCGTGGAATAGAAAATGAGAGTGGCGATGTCCAATGTGATTTCAAAGCACGAGAAAGAAACTGTGCGGTGCCCACCTTCTGGTAAGTCATTAATAAGTACTCATGGTTATTTAAGAAGGGAAGAAACAATTTTTCTTGCAATTTACATATCTCTTTTTTCAAGATTCTACCACATTATCAGGCTATATACAAGTACTACATTGCTTAGACTTCACTACTTAATAAATGGGACCATTTTTGCAGCCTAGGAGGTACCATGAAAACCTCCTGAGACACTAAGGGTGCCACCCACTGAGAATGTTCCAGAATCTCTGCTATATGTTGTTCTGGGTGTCATATATAGATGGAAAAAGAGTATATGCAGGGGTAGCAGGATAGAGGGAAGGGGAAGGGCAGAGGGGCTGTGTCCAAGTCTTATTTCTGCAAAAAATAAAAAGATGTGAAGCAAATAAGGTAAAGCCTAAGCATGTGTTAAAGCCAGGTGGTGGGCACATGGATGTCTCATTTTCTGTACTTTCCATATGTTTGAAGAGGTTTATAATTAAAATAATTTTAGAAAAGTGAGACAGGAGGGCTGAGGATGGAAATTCAGGGGCGTGCCTGTGTTTGGAAGGATGGCAGAGGAACCTGTGAAGGGATGTAGGAGGTAGAAAGAAATTCAAGAGATTGGGGGTGGGCAGCTAAGGGACGGAGCTAGCTCTGGGCTGTGGTTCCCAAAATGTGAGGCTTAGGAAAGATCCTGGGCCCTGCTGAGCCTTGGCTACCAGGGAATCGGAGAGGGTTGGTAGGGGGAAAAGACTCGGTATGTTCCTAGAGCATTGATTCTCAACCTTGGCTACATACTAAGTCACCTGGAGGTTTAAAAATACTGGTGCTCAGGCCCCACTCTGAATACCCAGGCATCAGAACTTTTAGCAGCTCTCCACGATTCCAATGTGGAGCAAGATTGGGTTAAACTTTAATTACTCACTTGTTGATAGAATGTCAGTTTGGTTTCAGCAGTTCTGGGATGGGACCTGAAATACTGCATTTCTAACAAGGTCCCCAGTGATGCTGGTCCACAGTTGAGTAGCAAGGACCACAGTTTGAGTAGCAAGTTCTTCGGAGAGGAGCTGTTTTTGCTGTGTTGGAGACAGCAACAGAGCTGAAATGTACTCAGGATCCCCCTCTGAAATGTTGGTAGATTGTGAGGGCAGAGGTCATGGTGGTAAGCAAGTGTTTTCTTTGCATAATGTAAACACCACTTGTATTAGTTATCTTTTGCTGTGTAACAAATTACTTCAAAACTTGGCAGCTGAAAAGTCTGCTCTCAAGTATTCCATAGTGCAGCTTCTCATAGAGAAGCATGATGTTTAACATAAGCTGCTGGTATCAATCATCGATCACTGGGTAGCAAATTAGCCCCAAAACTGAGACTTCAAACAATAAGCATTCATTATCTCACTTGGTTTCGGTGAGTCTGGAATCCAGAGTGGCTTAGCCAGGTAGTTTTGACTCAGGTCTTTCCTGAAATTGCCGCCAAGATGTGTGCTGGTGTGCTGGGCTGTGACTCAGTGGTAGAGCGTTTGCCTGGTATGTACGGGGCCCTGGGTTCTGTCCTCAGCTTGGGCAGGGGTTGTCAGGTGGGAAGAAGGGCCTTCTGGAACTCAAGGAGCCACTTCCACATGGGTGTCAAGTCAATGCTGGCTGTTGCCATGGGGACTGTTCCTAGGGCTGATAGTGTCCTTACAACATGGCAGCTGGTTGTCCCCAGGGAGAGTGATCCAGAGGAGGGCAAAGTAGAACCTTACCTCGGAAATCATGCTCCATCATTTCTACAATACCCTATTGGCTACTCGGGTCAGCCCTACTCAGTGTGTTAGGGGACCACACAGGATGTAAATACCAGCAAGATCACTGAGCGACATTGTTTTCAACGATGGAAGTAATGCATGCTCAACATCGAAAACCTGAAAATGTCACCCATGGTCTCGTGACTCAGAGGAACGTTCTTAACTTGTGGTCTGTGTCCTGCTAGTTAATACAGGATGTGGATTTCCTATGTAAATACAACTTAGGCACTTTAAAAAGTTGGTACCATACAATAATACTGTTTTAAATAGATTGTTCTTTATACTTGGCATTGGACCATGAATGCTTTCAACCGATAAATTTTAGTTATCCTTGAGTTTCTTAGACTATGTTTGCAGGATATCAGAATTTGACACCAAATGAATAGTTGACTGAGTTTTCAAGTTTTCATTTACATTTCTGGATGAAGAGAGATGTTGCTATGCAAAGACTTCTTAATTAGGATTATCAGTTCTTACTTTGAGTGACTGAATGATGTAATAAACACGTTTGAGACTTCGGATATGGAATTTGACTGTAGAATTAAAAAATGAGCTTGCCAGCTGATCCAGCATCATTTCATATAATTGCTCCATCTCTGGTTGCTTGTCATGAGCTGTTGGCATTTGTTAAAATTAGCTTTACAGGCTGCCTCAGATTAGTGGCAAGTGTGGTAAATGAGGGCTCACTCTTAATGAAACTAATTTGTATTTGAAAATATAACTACATGTATTGCCCCCATTATTTAAATGTGTGCATGCTTAGTTGATAGTAAAAATGAACTTTTAAGCGGAGGCTTTTATAAACTTGAAGTAATCTTATAAGAAGGAGATCCTTTTGAAGTGGTTTTCCAGTGTCTTATAGGCATCTTGGGAAGTATTTCCGAAACAAATTAGAAATACTCTAAAAATAATAATTTCAACATTTTAACACTTAAAATGACGAGAGACACTGTGTCCCATTGCTGTTCAGCTCCATCTGAAGCCAAGTCCATGGTGACAAGCTCTACTAACAGTGATTTTTTTTTTCCTGAATGCATGGTGCTCTGTCCAGACGTTTAGAATAGCCAGCCTCAAGCCGGGCGTGGTGGCGCACGCTTGTAATCCCAGTACTTTGGGAGGCGGAGACAGGAGGATCCGGGTTCGCGGCCAGCCTCAGCGCGCGCGTGTGCGTGCACGCGCGCACTCGCATTCTCTCTCTCCTCTCTTTCCTCTCTCTCTCTCTCTCTATCTAGTGAGGCCCTCTGCAACTTCGTGAGACCCGGTTTCAAAATAAAGCATAAAAAAAATAGGGCCGGGGGTGTAGCGCGGAGGTAGAACGCCCCTGCGTTCAATTCCCAGTACCGCAAAAAAAAAAAAAAAGAATAGCCAGCCTCACTGTGCCATGTGTATCTGCATGTTGTCTGCCCCTCTTTCATCTGTGACCTCCACGAGGGCAGTGCCTGACCTTCCCAGTTTTTATATTCACTGATTGAGTGCCCGACTAAGAGCAGACCTTAAATGTGTGTTAAATGAATGAATGAATGAATGAATGAATGAATTTGGAAGATGCATTCCCTCCCTTGTGGAGCCTACATGAAGCTTGTCCACCATGTACCAAAGACACAGCCCAATTTCGATTTTATTCAGAAAGAATCGATTCCCCAGGCACTGCGTGAGGGATGTTTGCATCCTGGTCATTTGCAACATCTAACATCCTCTCCTTGCAGTTAGAGTCTCAGAACCTTCCTCAGATCACCTTCTTTTCCTCCCTAGAAAGCATCCAGGGAGCATCTAATTAGTTCCTAATTATTCTTAGCCAATTTCTGCTAGAGAGCTAGATGTATATTTTGGCTGTTTTCCCAGCTTCACCATTGGCATGGGGAAAGACCTCTTCTTTTCCCTGTACTCCAAAGACCTCTTGGAAGGTCCTTCTTGGTCCCTCGGTGCTAGGGAGACCCATACATGCAGTTGCAGGGATGTCTGTGGAGAAGACAAAGACAAAAAAAGAAGACCAAACTCATACAGCTGCCCATCAACGCTAATCCAGCAATCAATTCACACACAAAACAAGTAGCCTGATTTACTTTAGGTGTCCATGTGTGGTGACCATAGGGATTTGGAGGGGCGAGCTACAGGAGTTTGATGGACCATAGGGAAAGTGCTGGGGAGTGTAACAAGACACATGTGATTTTTAGCATGTGTCCTTTATAAAAACAAGCAACGACAGAATTAGAAATAGCCAATGAAGCTGGGTGTGGTGGCGCACGCTTGTAATCCCAGTACTTTGGGAGGCGGAGACCGGAGGATCTGGGTTCGCGGCCAGCCTCAGCGCGCATGCGCACGATCTGTATATCTATATATCTATATCTATATATATATCTCTTCTCTCTCTCCTCTCTCTCTCTCTCTCTCTCTCTCTCTCTACCTAGTGAGGCCCTCCGCAACTTGGTGAGACCTGGTTTCAAAAATAAAGCATAAAAAAAATAGGGCCGGGGGTATAGCGTGGAGGTAGAATGCCCCTGCGTTCAATCCCCATACCGCAAAAAAAAAAAAAAAAGAAATAGCCAATGAATAGCATAGCTGCTCCTGCGTCCCCCTGGTGTCCCGGTGCCCCAGTATGGGCAGGAGGTGGAGAGCTAGTTCGTTGGTTTCTCAGGGGTGTCTCAGCTAGTCCGTTGGTCCCACCAGGTCTCCAGTGGTGGCAGCACCTGGCCACGCTGCATGAGTAAAGTGAAACATTATTTATATACAGGGCCCCTTCCCCTACCATAGCACCCCCAGCCCCACTCCTAGGTATTTGCCCTAGACCAGTGAAAACCTATGTTCACATAAAAATCTCTGTGAATGTTTATAATCAAACCAAACTGGAAACAACCCCAATGTTCTTTCAAGGGTGAACGTCTAAGCCAGGACCCCTACATGCTAGCCAACTTCACCTGGCTCTCAACCAAGAGATGGCGGGCAATGGTGATTCTGAGCAAACTTGGTGTATTAGTTACCTGGTATATAATAAATGAACCGCTCCCAAACCTAGAAGCTTAAAACAACAGTGGCTTGTTTTGCTCAGGAGTCTGCAATTTGGGCAGGTCCTGCTTGAAACAGCCGGTCACTGCTCCACATGGTGACGGCGGCTTCCCTGAGGCAGATCTGCTCCATGGTGGCTAGCTGGCAAGATGGTGGGCAGGTTGGTGCTGGCTACACTGTGTGGTGGTTCCCCTGCCCATGGGCCTCTTTTTGGAGCTGCTTGAGCTTCCTCATGGTATGGTGGCTGTATTCCAAGAGCAGACATCCCAAGAAAATGGATGCTCCCAGTTTTTTAAAGCTTGGGCCCAGAAACTGGCACTCTGTCCTGCGTCATGTTCTATTGGTCAAGCAGTTTCAGAGCCTCTGGGGAGGCGACATCTACCCCACCTCTCAAAGGGAGGAGTGTCGACGGATTTTGGAACTACATCTAAAAACCATCTCACGTACCATTTACCCTCTGCCTTACTAGAAGAAACCTTGACCCCTGAGAGAGATGTGCTTCTGTGGCAACACTCCCTGGATGTTTGGGCGAGGAATGTGCAGCCATTCAGATTTCAATGTTTTTTGGATTTTGGAATATTTGCATAGACTTTACCAGTTGAGCATCCCTTCCCACCAATCTGAAAATCTGAATTCTGAAATGCTCTGAAATCCAAGCTTTTTGAGCATCAACCCTCAAAAAGTTTTGGATTTTGAGGCCGGGCGTGGTGGCGCACACTTGTAATCCCAGTACTTTGGAAGGTGGAGCTCGGAGGATCCGGGTTCGCGGTCAGCCTCAGCTCGCTCTCTCTCTCTCTCTCTCTCTCTCTCTCTCTCCTTAGTGAGGCCCTCCGCAACTTCGTGAGACCCAGTTTCAAAAATAAAGTATAAAAAATAGGGCCGGGGGTGTAGTGCGGAGGTAGAACGCCCCTGGGTTCAATCCCCGGTACCGCAAAAAAAGAAAAAAGTTTTGGATTTTGGAGCATTTCAGAATTTGGACTTTTGGACTGGGATGCTCAACCTGCATTATCAGCTTTCAAAACGTTTCAGCTCTTCTGCTAGAGATGCACGTTGCATCCCGTGGTGGCCCTCCTTTCGTTTCCCTGATGAGCAATGAAGTTGAGCTTCTTTTGTCTGTTTCTCCTCACTGTGATGTGCTTGTTCAGGCATTTCACCGATCTGCTATCTGCTAGTCTATCTTTTCCTTACTGTTCTGTAGGAATTGTTTGATTGATGATGAACATAATCACTCCGTCGAGTGAGTGAAGCATGTACAGGAGCCAGCTCACACTGGCTCACCAGAGCTGATGGCATCTCTTCTCAACTCTGCTTCAGTGACATCACATTGATAGTTTGAAATCTGGGGTGTTGCTGGGCATGGTGGTGCACGCTTGTAATCCCAGTACTTGGGAGGTGGAGACCAGAGGATCCGGGTTCACGGCCAGCCTCAGCTACTTAGTGAGGCCCTCTGCAACTTCGTGAGACCCAGTTTCAAAATAAAGTATAAAAAAATAGGGCCGGGGGTGTAGCTTGGAGGTAGAACCCCCCTGGGTTCAATCCCCGGTACCGCAAAAAAAAAAAAAAGAAAGAAAGAAATCCAGGGTGTTTACATGGCAGAAATTGGCAAATGCTGCATATCAGGGTTTTTCCCTTTTTTGGAGAGCCAGCTGACCAGCGGCCATTAGGTAAATGTACTGCAGCTTCTCTTGAGCTCAGGATTGCTTTTTCTCTCTTTAAGGTGTATTTTGAGGAATAGAAAAAATTTAACCTTAATCTATGCCACTCTATGAAGATTTATCTTTTATAGTTAGACTTATTTTTTATTATTATTATTTTTTTGTGGAACTGGGGATTGAACCCAGGGGTGTTCTACCTCCGAGCTACACCCCCGGCCCTGTTTTTTATACTTTATTTTGAAACCGGGTCTCATGAAGTTGCGGAGGGCCTCACTAAGTAGCTGAGGCTGGCCGCAAACCCGGATCCTCTGGTCTCTGCCTCCCAAGTACTGGGATTACAAGCGTGCACCACCACGCCCGGCACTTATAGTTAGACTTATTGAGTCCTATTGAAGAAAAAAAAAAATTGGAAACCGGGCATGGTGGTGCACTCTTGTAATCCCAGTACTTGGGAGGCTGAGACAGAAGGATCACAGGTTCACAGCCTGCCTCAACAACTTGTGAGGCCCTCCACAACTTAGTGAGACCCTGTTTCAAAATAAAGAATAAAAATAGGGTTGAGGGTGTAGCTTGGAGGTAGAATGCCCCTGGGTTCCATCCCCAGTAC